>VZTO01002908.1:7702-29750 GCA_013400615.1 Syrrhaptes paradoxus | reverse complement strand
CCCCTACATGAGCCGCCTCCTCTCCTGCTATAGGGTGTTGCTCTCTGTGGGCTGTGTCTCTGCTCTGGGGTGTGTGTCTCTTTGCATCAGGCTCCAGTTTCTGGAATTCATAATTGTAGCATATAAGTTGCAGTAATGGTACAGCCCTTACCAGAGAGTGGCAGGCCAAGCTACATTATTTCTGACTTTTTTTTTTCATTTTCTTGCCAGTGTGTCACTATATTTGCATGGGTGGTATTGCTGGGTCCTTCACTGTGATGTTTTGTATGAAATTTTAAATTAAGCACAGTATTACCAGCCTTGGTTATTGGTAGGTTTGTCCTTTGTTGTTCTAGTATTTCCTCCCAGCAGAGCTTTGAATTTAAAATCTCTTTTAAGATGAATGTGATTAAAAAAATAAAGAAGAACTTTAAATCTTTGGCCCTGTACTCATGGAGTAAAGCTGTGAATGACTATGTACTGCTCAGTAGGAACTTGGAGTATAATCTTGTCTGTTCCAGTTGTTATACCTTTGGCACTCTGTTTCTCGAGATGGTTTACATTATCACTAAGCCCAAGCAAATGTTCCTTGTCACAGCTAAAGTAACTCTACAGCTAAGGACTCAACTTGGCTGTTTTCTCATTTGCTGGGAAAATGTGTGTGACTGTGTAAACTTGTAAATGTAGATCTACCCTGGTTACTAATGCATTTCCTAAAACTAGTGGAAGAGCTATCACAAATAATTTTCTCTGGTAGCAGACCTCTCAGAAGTAAAAAATGAAGCCACAAAGGTGAAGGGGTTGTTTTATGTTTTATTTTTCCTTTTTATTCCATCAACATTAATATTTGTGAGTAGTTTCAGAGGAGGATATCTGACTGCTGACTGCAGGTTCTATAATATTAAACATTGTATTTTTAGATTTTAGTTCTTGTATGTAACACTGGACACCTTACATATATAGCTTAATAGAATTATAGAGGCAAAAGAGCGAACAACTTTCTGCTTATGGAGCATACACCCCTTAATTATTTTGAATATAAACAATATGTAAGTAGAAAGCTGGAAAATGAAACATCTAATCAGTGGTGCCTTGAACTGGGCTTTGAAGAAGAGATTTGTTTTCTGAGTGTCATGGTTAAACACCATCTAGCAATAAGCCCCACACAGCCACCCGCTTACTGTACCCCCTCTGTGGGAGAATCAGAAGAGTAAAAATGAGAAGACTCACGGGTTGACAAAAACAGTGTTTAATAGGTAAAGCAAAAGCCATGCACGCAAGCAAAGCAGAACAAGGAATGCATTCACTACTTCCCACAGGCAGCAGGTGTTCCGTCATCTCCAGGAAAGCAGCGCTCCATCACACATAATGGTTACCTGGGAAGAGAAACACTGCAACTCTGAACATCCCTCCCTTCCTTCTTTTTTCCCAGCTTCATATGCTGAGCATGCCGTCATATGGCATGAAATATCCCTTTGGTCAGTTGAGGTCAGCTGTTCCAGCTGTGTCCTCCCAGCTTATTGTGCACCCCCAGCCTACTCACTGGTGGGGTGGTGTGAGAAGCAGAAGAAGCCTTGGCTCTGTGTAAGCACTGCTCAGCAAGAACAAAACCATCCCTGTGTTATCAACACTGCTGCTGCTTTCCTTTGTCATCATGCAACTTCATTCTTCTCTAAAGTTTTTTTGCTTCCAGCTCTAGTTTTGAGGAGGTGGCAATTTCTTTTTTTCCTTTTGTGGTGAAAGCCATTACTACAGTGTGCTGAAACACTGCTCAGTACAACAGGACCTTAATCTCAGGTGAAGTCTTTCTGTCCTTGCCACGATACAATTTAAATATTTATTGTAGCCTGTATTTTCTGTTATATGATTTCAGGTGTCCCAAAACAGTGGAAAACTTCTGTGTGCACAGCAGAAATGGTTATTACAATGGACATATATTTCACCGTATCATCAAGGTAACTTGTAAAAAAGCTATTTTTTTTCTTGATTTAGACCATGTACATTTGTGCTTGGTCTTCTGTGCTTTTTGCTTCCCCTTTTGCACTAAGAATTTCTGGAATGGCTTCAGAGTTCCCTCTAAAGTCATAGAATCTGAACAACTCTGAGGCTGTAAAAAGCTTTATCACTTACTGAAGTTGTTTAATAGTTGTTCTGCAATAGACAAGGTAGAAGAAGCCTGAAAATGGAAAGATCACTTCAGCAATCCTGCATTAATTAAGACTTGGTTTCATGTCAGAACAGATTTCTTGTCAGGCTTCTTGTTTCTGTTGCACTGGATCAAGCTAATGCAGCTTAACTGTTTGCAGAAGGTACAGATAGTCAGGCTTCTGTCCTCCACTAGCAGAAACAGTGAGTAGGCTTGACTTTTTCACAAGTACTCGATTATCATGTAAAGACAACCGTAATTTGTTTTGTCCCTTACCCACAGCATTTTAACACTCACATTTTGTTGAAAGATTTGAAGTTTGGGGAAAAAAAAAGTCACCTGGCTTAAAACATTTTTGCTTATTTATTCTATGTGATGATGTAATAACATTTAATTTCTATGCAGGGTTTCATGATTCAGACTGGTGATCCAACTGGTACAGGAATGGGAGGTGAAAGTATTTGGGGAGGAGAATTTGAAGATGAGTTTCATTCAACTTTACGACACGACAGACCATATACACTCAGCATGGCTAATGCAGGACCAAATACTAATGGATCTCAGTTTTTTATAACAGTAGTACCAACTGTAAGTAATATTAAAAGCTGAACTTAACGCCTGAGATGCTAACTAGATAGTAAAAATAATTTTTTTTTTAATGAAAAAGGAACACAGTACTATCTAAATAATCTTTTCTTGTTTTGCAAATAAATGCTGCATGCAATGATATATACTTTGTAGGCTTCACTGAAACAGTCCTTTAAGAAATAGAAAAATGTTTTTGTCAGTTGTGATCAATAGGCCTTTTGCCTTTAATTGGAGTAAAGGTGATACAGAGTCTTAGTGAATTAGCATGTTTGCAACTGTGTATTACTAAAGTATTTTGTATTAATATACTGGTTTAAACTTGATGGAAATTAGCTCTTGCTTAGGTTGTTTTAAGTTTTAGGACATGGTGCCAGGATGAGTCCTTAATATTGCATAATTATAGCTATACAAAGAAGCCAGTATTCGGGTATGAAGATTTCCTTTATCTGTGTACAATTGCAGAGCCCCCCCCCCCCAAAAAAAAAAAAAAGTATGTGAATATAACAGATACAAACCAAATCCTTAATGGTAACACTTACAGAAACTGCATTCTTATAGCACTTATTTCAAAATCATGCGTCTTTTTTTCAAAAAGCACCCATCTACCATAATTTGAAATTTATTAAGTTATATTAGTGCATCTATTCAGATTGCTAATTGGGCATACTGTATGAATATCACTTTGAATTAAGTAATATTTTGGACTGGCATTTACAATTCAGCTGTGAAAGTACCATGAAATAGACGAAAACAGCATTTCTGTGAACTGAAAATATACTTTTAAATAAACTATGAAATTCTAGTACATTGCTATAACTTGACCTCTATAGTACTTAAAGAAGACAATTGAAAAGGTGAGTTTACATGCATAGGAATGTCTTAACTGTACTCTACTGTTTATTTACATGCTAATATTTACATAGTGATAAGTTTCATAGTATGAACATATAAAATGTATCCATGTTCACTCATTCTAGGTCAGTCTCTTTCTGGTTTGGTACTGCTTTCTGTTTTAATGTTCTTTTTCTTTCTCCTCCTGTACCCTCAAACAGCCGTGGCTAGACAACAAGCACAGCGTGTTTGGACGAGTGACTAAAGGAATGGAAGTTGTTCAAAGAATCTCAAACGTAAAAGTCAATCCCAAAACTGACAAACCCTATGAGGATATCAGCATCATTAATATCACAGTGAAGTAAGCTAAGAGTTGAAGGTTCCAGCTTAAGCAGAAAAAACTTAGTGCTGTGGGACTTAAAAAGGGACCTAGAAAGAAAGAAATGTTTTTGATAATAAGATAGATACAAGGAGTGCCAGGACAGAGCAATCACCAGTTCTTCAATTTTTAATGTACCTAAAGTGGCCTATGTTTGTACTTCTGGTAACTTTGTATTTTAAAATAAAAACACCTGCATGTTTCTTACAAAGTCTTCTCTTTTTCCTGCATCTCTTTTATGCAAAACTGAAGAGAAAAATCCACACCATGTCTCGTTATAGTGTTTAAGACTCAGGGTACAGTTTCTAACTTTTTTATGTTTATTTGCATCTTTCATATATAATTAATCCTTTCCACAATATTGAAATGTTTGACAGAGGAAGAGATCAGAAATCTTAAGTTATGAGTAAACTCTAAATAACATGTACATGCATCAAAAATTAGGTACAACAAACCTACTCTTTGCTATGATAAGTTATTTAATCAATCTCTGTCCTCTAAAAAGGGTTGTGTAGGTGATGGTGTCTGTGTCCAAGAGCCATGATCAGCTCTTGGAATGCCAGTATATAAAGTTCTGTGCAACTTGTTTGGCAGTGCCAGTAATGCTTTTTTCTTTCAGTGTTTGCTTTCTTATTATTTTAGCCTAGGGAGTCTGTTTCTGGCTTCATTGTTTACCCAAAGTCTTGAAGTACTTAGTTTAAAATTAGTGATGGCGACCATCTCAACTAAGCTTACATGAGGGGTTTCTGATGCAGTCCTCAATGAAAGCTCAGACAACTTGTCAAGCTGTTGTGAATATGGTCATTACTATGTTGGATAGTTAAGTCTACTCTAAATACAGTAACATTACCTTTGACTGTTTATATTCACGTAATACCACGGCACTCATCCAGGACTCAGGAGTATAGAGTTTGGTAACTTCATGCAATGAGATGTGATGCATGCTAATCAAATTCAGCCCCTCAGAAGCTGCTACCGTTAGGAATCATAGAATCATTAAGGTTGAAAAAGACCTCAAGGATCATCAAGTCCAGCCGTCAACCCCTACCCCTTACCTCACTAAACCACATCTACACATTTCTTGAACACCTCCAGGGATGGTGACTCCACCACTTCCCTGGGCAGCCTGTTCCAATGCCTGACCCCTCTTTCAGTGAAGAAATTGCTTCTAATATCCAGCCTAAACCTCCCCTGGTGCAACCTGAGGCCATTTCCTCTTGTCCTATCACTTGTTACTTTAGAGAAGCAGCCAGAACCCACCTCACTACACCCTCCTTTCAGGTAGTTGTCAAGAGTGATAAGGTCTCCTCAGCCTCCTCTTCTCTAGACTAAACAACCCCAGTTCTCTCAGCCACTTCTCATAAGACCTGTGCTCCAGACCCTTCACCAGCTTCATTGCCCTTCTCTGGACCTGCTCCAGCACCTCAATGTCCTTGTGGTGAGGGGCCCAAAACTGAACACAGGATTCAAGGCGCGGCCTCAACAGTGCCAAGTACAGGGGCACAATCACTTCCCTAGTCCTGCTGGCCACACCATTGCTGATGCAGGCCAGGATGCCGTTGGCCGCCTTGGCCACCTGGGCACACTGCTGGCTCATGTTCAGACAGCTGTTGACCAGCACCCCCAGGTCCCTCTCTGCTGGGCACCTTTCCAGCTACTCTGCCTTTAGCCTGTAGTGTTGCAGGTGGTTGTTGTGACCAAAGTGCAGGACCCAGCCCTTGACTTGGTTGAACCTCACACAATTGGCCTCAGCCCATCGGTCCAGCCTGTCCAGACCGAAGCTTATCTTCTGTGAGATAACTGGTTATCTTCAGGGATCAATATACAAAATTCTACAGTAAGTAAAATGTAGCACAGCACACACAAAAAAAGAGGAAAGTTTATTAAAATCCATTCTCTAAAGTTCTAACTCCTTTTATTGAAAAGAATTCATTTTCTGGGCACTTAAGTTGCAGCAGTTCATGAACTGTTTCCACTAAAAGACCCCTTTCAAGAAATCTTTATATAATATCCACACCTACTCCAATACTTCAGAATAAGAACTACCTCAGAATAAAACCCTGATGTACTACACCGTCCCCAATAAATCTGAAGGTAGCATACAGAAAGACCACATCAAGTGATAAAACATTATTTTTCAATTAACCTAGACACCATTTTTAGCTGACAATCTTTAAAGAAAGCAACAACACAGTCACTGGATATTTTATTTACTCACTTTCACAATTAAGTCAAAATCCTATGAAAACTTAATCTTTTCAAATAATCCCCATAGTTAGTAATGCTTGAGTGAGTTCTAGTTGAGGAAATATTCCAATTACATACTGCATACGTCAGTACATGAAAAACTAGAGACTAGTGAAACAAGCTTAAATTTATAACTGAAGCACTTTATACGTAGTACTAATTTATAATACAAACAGACCTCTTGGTGTACCTGTTCACACTGAAGAGTTCACAGACAAATGCAAAACTTACTTTCACAGTTACTTCAAGTCATCTTAAACAAATTCAATTTTAAAACACTTTTATGGTAGCATTCCATGTGTCACAAGCAATCAATCATTTGTACTCAAAAATATGCATGAGGGAGTTATTTTTCCTTTGCCTTCAAATGTAACATTACCAAAAATCCAAACTGGTCACCTTGAACATTTTAAAGTAGAACTATACTGAGAGGCATATGTAACTGAAGCATGAGTCAGCTAAAATAAAATTACAGAATCAGGATTTTTCTAATGAATGCCTGTCTTATTTGTTAAAACTATTCCTGGAAAAGGTATCCGCCATGCTTAGCAGAACTTGTTCTTGGTTTAAAAAGAGCAATGAAGGGACAGACAGCCCTAACTAGGTTTGGGACTGCTCTGCAATACAGGCTAAGCAGATGCTCAAGTCAAAGCAGCCAATTGTGTATTGTGCAAGAAGTTACAGGCTGGGAAGGATGAACAACTTCTAGCTTGGTAGGTGTGAGAAAATACCTTTCACTCCATTGTAAACTGTTTCCAAATGTATCCAGTTGTCTGAAGAAAGTAAATATGCCTTCTCAGTACTTATGTACATATGTAGGCACAGAAGCCCATTTCAAAAACATTTAACTACTATAACGCTTAGTGTTCTTTCAGCTGCTATTCAAGTCATTAGAAGTGCAGAAACTGAAGATGCATTTAACACCATTTACATGAAATTTAAGTAACAGGAGGAAACTACAAATAAGTGTCATTATGAGGAAGCGGTTACCCTAACTGCTTCCTCTTGGAGGAAAGTGCAAATGTACTCAATTGTTTATACATGCTTGGCTTTATCTAAGGTATGTAGTGGGAAAACATAATAAACTTGATAACATCGCAATAAAACCCATAGCTGCAGATAAAGGGTTACATTTTCTTTGCCAGGTGACATTCAGAGCTCTTACAAGTAAACAATGCTTTTCAGTGTGGCACAAGTATCTACCCATCTGTGAAAGAACACTGCTCACTTCCAGTCTCTGTTTCTCCTGATTCACCTCTGCTCCAGTAAGAAGCGATGATATGCGGTTTTGATCTATTGGCCATGTTCCTGGTAGCTCCTCTGACAACATGAAGAGGTCCATGGCATGGCTTCTTCAACTGACATGGCTGTGTTCTTGAAGAGGAGGCCAGAGGATTTTGATGCGCATACCAGACAGAATTGTTATCAGAGTTGCATGTGCAGCAGAAAAAGACATCACTAGGGGGTTGCAACCTTCTCTAAATTTAAACACTGCTGCACCCATATTTCATGCATTTGTGAATGAATAATCTTTGAAAATAGAGGCACTGGTGACAGTTTCATGTAGAAGATACAGTAGGAATTGAAGATCTAATTATGGAAGGTTTATATCACATTTTACCATCTGTTCTTCTAAGTAAGAGTTATAATTAGTGTACACTGCTTTTACATTGCGTTATTTAATATTTTAAGGCCACTACCTTAATCTGGAAGTATGACTTCTACAAAAGAATACATAGCTGGATTGACATTACACCACACTACTTCTTTAAGAAGTTGGTTTGTTTGGGTTTTTTTTAAACTTCATTTCACTTCTTGAGGAGTAAACTTTATCTCTAAAGGCAGATTATATCCTCAACTGTGCACAAAAACCTTCACCTCATTATCACTACAAGCTGTCCATAAATAAGTTAGTTGTTTTTTTGTTAATCTTACACATGCTAACCCCTCCTCTCCCAACCAGAAAATGACTAGCTAAACAATGCCAAAGGCCCCTAGCCCTTCAGTATGGTTCCCCACTCTCAGTTTTCTTTGCCCAGTTATGCTGCCTTCCGGTAATGAACACGGAGGCTAATAAATAATGGGGGAAACTTATTCTTTTTGTGGTGTATTTGCATGTAATTTTCAGTGCCACCTTTAGATGAATGCACTTTAGATATTAAAGAGTAGCCCCATTTATTTCCGACTAACAGAGCTGGCTGTTCTAATACAGATGGATTTTGGAATAGTTTCCTGGGAAAGCATTTCTAAACCACTCTAATTTTTTCTGACACCAATTAACTACAGTACCTTTGTTATCATTATTAGATGAACTCCAATGCATATTCTATCAGGGAAGAATTTTAAGTTGTAACAATGTAATTTCACCAAAATGAATTTCAAGGCACCCTTGTAATGAGCCCATTCCATTACTTGTAAATGTATCAAGTTACAAAAACACTATAACAGCACAAGTTTAATGAACCAGTTATCCAATCTACGATAAAGGCTTATATTTTTCTGTAACCACCAAGTTAAATAAAGTCCCCTCTTCAGACAGCAGACCTGGCTACAGCATCTTAAATCGTGCAAACAAAACAAAACCATGAACTACAATGTTAAAGTGCAGCTGCTATAAAATTAAGCCACATCCAAGACACCAGCAGCCACTAACTGCCTTGAAAGCCAGTCCAGTCCTTCATAGAGTCCTGTACCACTTCGGGCATCACAACCCTGAATATACCAGCTACGGCCACAGCAGAGTTTGTGGAGACCAAGCAGTTCTGTGATTTCTTCCATTGAAAGCGCACCTGCTACATCCTGCAACAGAATTAGATATAAAGACTCTATTATTATTATGTTTATTTTTAACTGGTGGCTTAGACTGAAGCTACAGATCACATAAAACCTTTCCAAACACTAAAGTCAAATAAAGCAGTTGCACATTTACTACTTGTTATATCACAACAAAACTGGTTGTTGAATGTACTGAGGACTGTAGCATCACTTACTTTACGAGCATTAAATATAAGGAAAACATCTACATTTTATCCTTTCCATATTAGCATTCCCTACCCATATAGCAGGGGGTTCAGAAAGTTTGAATTTGCTACAAAAACTGAGGAAAAGAGTGAAAAAAAAAAAAATCACAAGTACCTGTTTATTAGCAAAGATCAAGAGCAAGGCATCCCGCAGTTCCTTCTCTGTTAATAATTTTGCAAGTTCACTATGTGCTTCACTGATCCTGTCTCTGTTACTGCTATCAACAACAAACACCACAGCTATGAAAGAAAGAGAGAAATGGTTTGCACAGATTCAAATGTAAACTCTGTAAAATCAGCTTTCAGCTTACACATTTCTTTTTTTTTCTAGCAGTCTTCTATGTGAAGTTTCTCAGCAGTGCGCAACTTAAATTTCAAATCTAGGAGGACTGAGAAATGCCTTACATACCTCTATACTTTTGACAAAAATCTAGAATTCATCCTAAAACAGGGAATAAATTCTGAATTTTTTTGCCTAGTCTAACATAAAGGCTGTGATATTTTAACTACTTACAGCTAAAACCAGATGTGTGGATTCAGTATCTTGGTTTAAATAATTTCCTGATCAAGTCCCACACAACTGCTCAGTTTCCCTTAACGGGCTGTGAAATCTACAGGTTCGCCCAAATCAGCCCAGTTTCTTCCTTTAGCTACAGACTACACAATCCAGAGAAGACTGCCACAGACCCGACACTGCAGCAGTAAGTTTTTCTAGCCACTATGGAGACAAGCCAAGATTCCAGAGACTGGAGAGTCAGGGGGGCAGAGAGCCAGAGAACAGAATTTAAACTCATGGTTTTTGCAATGAAAAACCCTCCAACGCCACAACAAAACTTATAGCAGGTATGCACCAGCTGAGCTGCTTAAACTTACAGTCTAACATACAGTTGTTCATGGCAGACATTCCACGCTGCTGGTGTTCACATAGCAAGTTTTTAGATGACAACAGAAATCCCAAAATACAGTTTTTAAAAGTTTGAAAAGATGAATAATTTAAAATGTTAAAGTTTACAATGAAGGCTGAGATAATGCACAAAGCAGAGCACATAAACTGATGTTTGTCATTCTTAAGTATTTCAGATAACTTTGAATGAATTAATGAAGAGGAACCTCTTTCTAAAATGGAAAACCAGTATGGAGGATTTACAGAAGGACAGCATGAATTTCTAATTCGGCACCATTTAGATCAGTGTTTTCAGAATCAGTTATCTAGTCTCTGACTAGATATTACACTGCAATGCCAAGTCAGAAGTTACAGAACTTTGTAGAACTTTTAAAGTTGCCAACTAAAGGCTCCTAAAGCCTGAGTATTTTCATTTCGAGTGGTATTTAAATTTAATACCTGGCAAGTACTACTTCTCACTATGCAAACTTTGCAAATGCTGCACCTTTTATGTTGTCAGCTGGAACTAGTTTAACAGTGATTCTAATTTTGTTTGGCTCCATGAGCTGTCTGATGGATTTATGGAGAATATACCTTTATCATGCAGCAGATACTATGAACAACTGGATTAATCTTTCTTAGCCCATGAATCTAATAGTGGTACTTTGCATTAGATGAACAATTTTCTATAGTTATAAATTATTTATATCAATAATATTTTTGTCTCTGAAATACCAGCTATAAGGCAAAATACAGTTTAAAAGTTGTATTAGTCTCACCTTGTGTATTGAGGTAATAATGTTTCCACAAGGGTCTCAATTTGTGCTTCCCTCCTACATCCCAAATAGTAAACTTCAGATTCTTGTATTCTACTGTTTCAACATTAAAACCTAGAATAAAAGCATTAAAGTTTTATAGTCTTGTTCTGTATGAATATAAAATAATCAAATTTTACAGATCAGTCAAACATTCAGAAAAATCATTACATTGTTGCTACTAACCTATTGTTGGAATTGGCTGCATGAATTCATCCTGCTTTAACTTAAACAAAATAGTTGTTTTGCCAGCTCCATCTAGTCCTAGAGTGACAACCCGAATTTCCATTTTTGGTCCAATATGCACCCTGTTGTCCTGGAAGAAACAGCACACACAAAACAAGAGTAAGTTTATAAAGTTCTAGTTAGAAAACCCTTACGTTTAAGATACTTATCTTGTCACTATTTGTGATTAAATGGATGGACTCCAAAAATACAACACACAATCACCAAAATCACCAATCACGTCCAGCAATAATGTAAACGAAAATATCCAATAACCTCTGTAGTGAACCTGTGACTTTGGCCTAAATTATCTCACTCCATTTAAAAAGACAATTTCATGCTAGTATATTTGTACTTGATGAAATTTAAAATTCTTTCATCATTCTTGGCTCAAACTGCATAAGGAGTTGTTCACAGCAATTAGTTAGAATTCTCTGAGCAGAGAACTCTGTTGGTTTTCTAGCTTTTACACTATGTTTTGCCACATTATTAATGCCCCCACCTAGAGAACTATTTCCTTGATGGAGGCTCCATAGCTATGCCTCTGCACCTCAAGCCACTTCCAATCCTTTACCACACTACAACAGCAACATTATTAACACTAAGCAGTAACTTGAAATAGTGAAGAAAAACAAACATACAAAAAAGCCAAGTCTTGGCTGGAGACAAGGAAAGAGAATCAACTGCCTATTGTAGCTTAGACCAAGCTACCATCAGTATTGAACGTGCTGATGCTAACAATGCGATCAAATGATATTACTAATGCAATGCATCAAACCATAAATTGTAAAACAAACAACATAGGCTAAGATTACTATGTATCCGCAAAACATATTTTAAAGTACTTAGAAATGCTACCTTGATTAAATAACAGGGTTTCAATCATCAGAACTATGTGGCTATACATTTAATTTCTTGCAAAATCTGGATAACACTGTGCTGGTCAAGCAATATATGAAAACTTGTGTCTACCCAACAGAGCTTTTTATTTCTTCTTGCCTTAGAAATGTTATTTATTAAGCGTAAAAATGCTACAACCTCTCCTGGTAGAAAACCAACATGCACCAGTGTGGCCAGATGTATAAACATCTCCATCATTTGACTTCATATATACATATGACCCATTATATAGCTGGATATATATCATGCCATGGAACTCCGTTCTCCTGTCTGTCACAAACGAAGTAGCATACTGCCAGAATAATCACTACAGATTAATTCAATGATCTGATGCTACTGCAATCTCCAAAGAGAGTAAAAACACCTAGAGAAACTGCTTTCTAAAAAAAATTACACAAATACCACAATGCAAAAGTCAGCAACAACACAGCTGTAAGAGTTAGATCAAAGGTCCATCTAATCCAGAATGCTGTTTGAGACTAGGTAAAGACAGATACATGTGAAAATGAGAGGCAGGGAAAGTACATGGTGATAACTCCCCAAAGACCCTCCCTGTGTCTACCACTTTGCATCTCATGGACTTACTGAGCCAACAGTGCTGTTCCTGCAACTAACAGATCTTGATGGATTATTCATCTATGAATCTGTCTGCTTGCTTCTTGAAAACACAGACATTTAGAGTCCAGAACATCCTCAGCATAGAAATCCAGAGGCTAACTATTTGTTGTGAAAAAAATGACTTTATTTGCTTTGAATCTGTGAAATAAACTTGTACAAGCTGAGCAGTTTCAGTGCTACAGCTTTGACACTAGACAAGGCAGATGCTCCAAAACCAAAACATTGAGACTTACTTTCTTTTTAATAAATTTCCTCTAAGTTCTAAATTTTTGGATTCAGAGCTGAAGTTGACAAATTCAGTGACAACATTACAACACAGGATGTTATCAGAAAGGCTTATCTCCTTCTGGAGAAGACAGACCTGTGGGCAGACTCTTGCAAGCATATCAGCATGAAAAATGCAAATGGAGAGAAAGAACACAAAGTAGTGTGCAAAAGGGAATCAAGAATCTACAAAAATGCCATGCCTTCAGCACCCTTTTCACACTAAAGCCTCAGTTCTGATTTTGTCTAAAATTTCTGGGGATTAATATCTCCAGTTCTTCTCTGTGCCTAGAAGGAAGGAGGAAGGAAAAGAGGCAGCTCTCAGCAGAGCTGCTAAGATTATAGGTTTCTTGCTGGAGGCAGCACACTGGCTATAGCCAGAGCTTGTTCACAGTGAGCCAGCCTGGATATCCTCTCACGACTCCACAAGAAGCGACAGCCACCTCTACAGGTCCCGTGGCTGCAGTGCAGAAGCAGTGCTGGTCTATGCACCTTAAAGCATCAGGGAAGTGGAGGAGGTAAACGATTCTGTCAAATTTAGCCCTCCTGTTGCAGTTTGCTTTTTCCAAGGTTTACAGTGCAAACAGGCTGTTCTCAGTACGTCTGTACTTCCTCACAAGGAATCAAAACACAGTCTGTGACAGACACGAAGTTTCCGCTTTTTCATGGAGTAGTTATGTCACTTCAGGAATGAATGTCAAATGAATGCTTCTCACACAAGAGCAATGGTTTTGTTGCTCAAATACCTGATCACACTCATCATACAATAAGGCGCCGTGGCTCTAACTAATACTGAACGTCATAAATTCGTTGCAACAAATACAGCATCATAATGAACATTTATTATTCCTGTTTTCTTTTGAACTACATTTGGGACTTCATAAAGTGGACAGCTGTGCTTTCATGAGATTAAGAATACCTTTGTAAAAGTGACAGGTATGCTGGCATCCAGCTGTATATGATCTGCAAGTTCTGTAAACTGCTGCTGCTGTTTCTGTAATGTCTCTAGCAATCTTGTAATTTCCTGTTTAGCCAGCACTACTCTGCAGTCATCCTAAAGAGACAAAGAAAACAAAAGCATGTCTTTTCTTTAGTAACTTACTTAAAATAACCAAACACAATGTAAATATGACAGCTGGAAATAAAGTATTTAAATAGAAAGACTTTAGTTAAAGAAACTCACATTTATAAAAAAGATTTATTTAAAATTGGAATACAAATGTGAAGGCCTTGTCATTCTTCCTTAATACTAGTAGATGTTAAACAGTTCTGCAAGTTCTAAAAAAAAAAATTTTCTCAACTGCTCTTAGTCCTGTAGGGATAAGGATATAAATTATAAGAGACAGTAATGTAATATATAAATAATATTGATAACTTTCATGTATCATTCAAACAGCTGGAATAGACCAGCTGCTTTGCAGCATACAGCAACACACCTAACACAAAAAGATTAATATCCACTCATTAATGATGAGAATATTTGCATAGTTAAAAGGACACCTTACCAAGCAAACACTACCGCTAAACAAATTTAAAAACCCAAAATTATAAATAACATATTAATGACATAATTTCTCACACTCAGTTTACACTTCGCTACATACACTATTTTCTTCTTGCTATCACTAAATAAGTGAATAATGGATCAAACTGATACTCTCATATAGCCACTTTCTTCATACATTTAATATGTTGTATTACCCATATGACAAGTACTACCAAAAGTTTAGTTCAAAATAATTTTTTCCTACCAGCCTCATATGACATCTATCTTCAAACATCTCTACTGGTAATTTCAATGGAAAAATCCTTCCCATAAGTCTTGCAGGTTTTTTGCTTGTTTCATCTCTCTTTCTCACAAATCTCACAAATAATGAAAAATTACTCCAGACAAGAGAATCAAGCTACAGGATTTCCAGCAACTGGAGACTTGATACTTTGTACTGATTATCCTTTTCTAACACCTTCTTGTAATGAATACTTCAATCTCATGTCATATCATTATTGTTTTAACATTGTAAAGGAAATAAAAATGCAGCGTACCATCTGACCTTTTTGCCTGTAGCCTAAACTTCATTTGTATTTCCACATCATTTGCTGTACATTACAGCTCACTCGACAACCTACCTGTTGCAAAGTCTTTTCACAATGAAGGCAAGCTGTTGAAACCTGTGACAAGAGGATGGTCATGTCTTCTTGCTGTTGCCTAAGCCAGATCAATTTCTCTCTCACGTGGGCGTCAACAACACTAAGAGCCATTTCCTCCTGACGACAAAGGGTTTCATGGAGATCAGAAAAATAGGCTCGGACACATGAGCGAGCGTTCTCTGCAGTCCCTGGTACCTACAGCATTGCAGTCAGGAGATCCAAAGGATTAAGGACATCAGTTAATTCCAGAAGCACATTTTTAATTTTATTCCAGTTTCTAACTTACGTTCACAACTGCTTAGCTACATCACAGTTCAAGTCCCAGTTACACAGAAAATCATATCAGCCCGAAGATGAAGATCCTTCAAGAAGTTATTCCAATAATCAAGTAGCTTATTTGTATGTATACACACCTTACTAAAAATGACCAGGGGAAAAAAGCCTCAAAAGTACCATAGCACCTGAGAACAGATGCAGTCTGTCACAGTATTTCAACACTGTACTAGCAGTTTTATAGCTTTCCTTACTGCCTCCCTTTTTTCATGAGCCTAAGAACATTGTAATGGACTACAAGTTCCCCATTATCTGCTGGCTTTAGCCTCAATATTGACTTGGTAGAGATAAGAACTCAAGGTCTTGTCTTATAAAATCTATGTATAATTTTCAAAGAAATTCCTTATCTTGGTTATTACAAAAAGCAAATATTCAATGTATATAGGGAAAAAAAAACATACATGTTCAGTATGGGACATTCCAACTCCATCTTCAACTATTTGTTCTCCTCCTTCTATCTGCTGAACAATTCCAACTAATTTTCTGGAATAATCTGAGATTTCTTCTGTGAAAGTTCTTATACAGTGGGCCATGTCCAAAATGGATGCACGAATCTGGTTTGCTTCTGGTTCCAAGACAGAATGCTATTAATTAAAAGCAACGTATCAAAGATCAATCATAAGTATATTCCTTAATAATCTTTTCTATTTTAGTATATATTTAATATATATGTGTGTATGTATATGTGCATATATATGCATATATAGGAAAGGCAAGTAAGAATTTAAAACCATCTTGCAATTTAAAATACAGTAAGAAGTTACAGATTATGCCTAGACTAAGGTAGGCATCTGGCAACTACAAAAGTAAAAATACAAATTTGCCTGTTTACCATAATCAATTATTTTAAAAGTAGGGTGGTTAGATTGCACCAGGTTAGGCGAATCTAGTGTTTGCATGATGAAAATACTTTCAGAACTGGAGACTCACTGCTGTGAGAAGTTCAGAAAAGCATCAGATAAAGGGACTTTCCACTTAATAAATAACTAAGACCACAATAAGAAATAATATGTTTTTTCTTTTAATTTTACCATGGTAGTTATCTGAAATGAAGGAAAAATGGAAGAACACTATGAAGTTACTTCTATAAAGACATGTCAAGAATCTACTCCCCTTTCTGGACAATCTTTTGTACTTTAATTGGGTAAATAATTGTGCAAACCACCCCACGGCATAACGGGAAAGGGATTATTAGCAGTACCTTATGACCTTGATGCTTCCCATATTCTTTGCAGACACAACACATAAGAGGACTCCCCTGACAGCCCTCTTCTAAACAAACAAACTCAATAGCATGCACTTGGTGTTGAGAGCACATGGTCTTCTCATGAGGCTTATCAGCAAGAGGTACACGCCTGTGTTTTGCTAGTGTCTTTGTAGAATGAGTAAGCTGGGAACAGTCTGCACACAGGTGAGTGGCACAAACAGTGCAATATACAGATGCAACGTGGGCTTCATCTTCATCGCAACGAATGATACTCTTAATAGAAAAAAAAATACAAAACTGGAGTTGTTAACATTAATCCCCATAACTGAGTAAAATCAGAAGACCTGCCAACAGAAGCCTGAAAACAGACTTTCTTTAAAAGTTACACACTAATAAATATTTGGACTACTTTTAAAACTTGATTTTAAGTTCTCAATAAATTTTTAAAAAAATTATTCTAGAGGTGTTCAGTTATTTTATAAATCCTAATTTCAGTTGAAGTTGTAAATGTTTGGAGCATAAAATTATCCAGGCTCCAGGACTTCCTCCAAAGCAGTCATTACAGAAAAAAAAATTTAAAAGTTATAGATACACAAAACACAAATGGGCACTTAGGACAGTTATCTATTCCTAGAATGGCACTGCATGATACTTTTGCATACCAGTTCTTAATACTGAAATGATTAAAGCAGCTAGTTTAGATAATGAAGCACTATCACGAGGTAGTGATATTAAATGACTATAAAAGGCCTCTAGTTGAAAAGAGTTGAAGTCTTTAGGAAGAGTTTCTCAGAAGTTTTAGAAAACTGTCCTTAAATTACTATAAGTAAAATACCCAAATGAGTAACCTTTTCTAAAAATCTTAAAAGAGGGGGAAAGAGTATGCATGGTTGGCAATACCTTTTTATTTTCTGCTTTGATCAGTACGTATTAGCATTTAATTATGAAGCAATTAATTTAAGCCTTAATACTAGATACTGAAGGAAAACAACAGCATTATTAGTAAAATTACATTTGGCTAATGTCTCTTTTTTTTGGCTAATGTTTCTTTTTTTTTCCTATCTAGAGGCAACTTTAAGGAAACGTAACAAACTTCTTGCTTTTTTTCAAAACTCAGTACCTCTCCAGATAGACCAAGGGCTTCTTCCGCCATCCCACACTGCCCAGCAGGTCCGTTCTGCAACCGTTCCAAGAGTTCCAATAAAGCAAAATTCTTTTTCAAGCCCCAGACACCGGAATCTCCTGTTTTTGAGGAAGAGTTAAATGAAGGGGAGGAGAAGAAGAAAAACCTCAAGCAAATACCATCATGAGAAGTTCCACAAACCACAGCTGAAATTCTGACAGGTACGAAGAACACATTAACTACAGCGATACTGACTAGCACGAGATACAACTACCACTTACTACTACTACTTATTCTATATAAGCGCATGCTACCTTTGCATCCTCTTCCTTCCTGCCATCATAGAACTATTTAATATTTATGCAGATCTTCCCTGCTTAAAAGGCATCAAGTTTATAAAAAATTAATAAAAACTCAGTAAAAACACTTGTAAAAGAATCTGCTATAGCTAACAACTAAAGACTACAAGGAACACACAAACTATAATGTGTGTCATAAAAATTAATATTTTGCATAACCACATACGGTGAACATTTCTACTGTACTAACAGAAGCTGTGAATTCACACTGACAAACCTCACACCCCGTGAACCACAAGATGCAACACCTATTGAAGATCTCAGTCCAGTAAAAACCTGAATAAGAGCTAAAACAATATTCAGAAAGAAAGATCCACATACAACACTATTTGACATGGCAAAAGAGAAGATTATCTCATACTCCCTAGAGTAAAGCAGAAGTCCATATCTACTCCTGTGTCATCCTCATTTTGTAGAGGTTAACATGAAGCAATGTGATGAGAAGCAAAACCAGGATTGCATTCCAATGACTGCTGCTAAATGCTACCTGCATAGGCCATGTAGCATATGAGAACCCTAAGTGATTGCTTCTCCAAGAAATTATCATCCCATTACTTTTTTCAGAATCATTGTAATAAACTTAAAGACATTTTCTCTGTTGCAAGGTAAAGGTGCCTCAAGAGATGAAGCATCACCTTTGAGCACATTACTTTTCAGTCATTACAAAATCACAGAATGGTTGAGGTTGGAAGGCACCTGTGGACATCACCTTGCCCAGTCCCCCTGCTCAAGCAGGGCCACCTAGAGCTGGTTGCCCAGGACAATGCCCAGGCAGCTTTTGAATATCTCCAAGGGGAAAGATTCCACCACCTCTCTGGGCAACTGGTGCCAGAGCTTGGTTATCCTCACAGTTAAAATTGTTTTCTTACATGCAGACAAACTTCTTGTGTTTCAGTTTGTACACACTGAACTAGTTCTGTCACTGGACACACTGTTAAAAGCCTAGCTCTGTCTTCTTTACACCCTTTCTTCAGGTATTTGTAAAATATCTCTCAGCCTTTCCTCACATGAGGGATGCTCCACTCCCTTCATTATCTTAGAGGCCTTTTGCTCCAGTAACTCCACATCTCTCGTACTGGGGAGCCCCAAACTGGACACAGTACTCCAAGTGTGGCCTCACCAGTGCTGAGAAGAGGAGAAGGATCACCACCTCGGAACTGCTGGCAACAATGCTCCTAATGTAACCCAGGATACCATTAGTCTTTGTCACAACAAGCACACCAGGCAAGCCAGGACCCCTCAGGTCCTTTTCTGCAAAGCTGCCCTCCAGTTGGTTGGCCCATGCTCTTCCCAAATGACAGAATTAGAATCACAGACTATCTCAAGTTGGAAGGAACCCATAAAGATCATCGAGTCCACCTCCCTGCTTTTCACAGAACTACCTAAAACTGAACNAGGATTGCATTCCAATGACTGCTGCTAAATGCTACCTGCATAGGCCATGTAGCATATGAGAACCCTAAGTGATTGCTTCTCCAAGAAATTATCATCCCATTACTTTTTTCAGAATCATTGTAATAAACTTAAAGACATTTTCTCTGTTGCAAGGTAAAGGTGCCTCAAGAGATGAAGCATCACCTTTGAGCACATTACTTTTCAGTCATTACAAAATCACAGAATGGTTGAGGTTGGAAGGCACCTGTGGACATCACCTTGCCCAGTCGCCCTGCTCAAGCAGGGCCACCTAGAGCTGGTTGCCCAGGACAATGCCCAGGCAGCTTTTGAATATCTCCAAGGGGAAAGATTCCACCACCTCTCTGGGCAACTGGTGCCAGAGCTTGGTTATCCTCACAGTTAAAATTGTTTTCTTACATGCAGACAAACTTCTTGTGTTTCAGTTTGTACACACTGAACTAGTTCTGTCACTGGACACACTGTTAAAAGCCTAGCTCTGTCTTCTTTACACCCTTTCTTCAGATATTTGTAAAATATCTCTCAGCCTTTCCTCACATGAGGGATGCTCCACTCCCTTCATTATCTTAGAGGCCTTTTGCTCCAGTAACTCCACATCTCTCGTACTGGGGAGCCCCAAACTGGACACAGTACTCCAAGTGTGGCCTCACCAGTGCTGAGAAGAGGAGAAGGATCACCACCTCGGAACTGCTGGCAACAATGCTCCTAATGTAACCCAGGATACCATTAGTCTTTGTCACAACAAGCACACCAGGCAAGCCAGGACCCCTCAGGTCCTTTTCTGCAAAGCTGCCCTCCAGTTGGTTGGCCCATGCTCTTCCCAAATGACAGAATTAGAATCACAGACTATCTCAAGTTGGAAGGAACCCATAAAGATCATCGAGTCCACCTCCCTGCTTTTCACAGAACTACCTAAAACTGAACCATACGTCTAAGAGCATCGTCCAGATGCTCCTTAAGCTCTGAAAGACTTGGTGCCATGATCACTTCCCTGTGGGGGAGCCTGTTCCAGTGACCAACCACCCTCTCAATGAAAGAAACTCTTCCTAATGCCCAGTATGAACTTCCCCTGACACAGCTTCATTCCATCTCATGTCATATTGCTGGTCACCAGAGAGAGGGGATCAGCACCTCCCCTTCCCCTGCCCCTCTTGAGGAAGTTGTAGGCTGCCATGAGGTCACTCCACAGCCTTCTCCAAGCTAAGCAAACCAAGTGACCTCAGCTGCTCCTCCTAAGTCCTGCCCTCAAGACCTTTCCCCATCTTGGCACCCTCCTCTGGGGACACTCTAATAGCTTGATGTCCTTTTTATATTGAGGTGTGCAACACTGCACACAGTGCTCGAGGTGGGGCCACACCACTGCAGGGCAGAGTAGGACAGTTGCCTCCCTCGACCGGCTGGCTTTACTGTGCTCGATGTACCCCAAGACACAGTTGGCCCTTATGGCTGCCAGGGCACACTGTCAACTTATATTCAATTTGCTATCAACCCAGACCTCCAGATTTCTTTCTGCAGAGATGCTCTCCAGCCTCTCATCCCCCAGTTTGTACAAATAACCAGAATTACCCCAAGATTAAATGTCTCTGCTTTGTCTGCATCCTTACTTGTGAGCTGACCAAACACATCAAGCTACTGACCAATGTTTTCTTTTATCCTCCTTTTGCTGTTAACATATGTTAAAAAGTTCTTTTTGCTGTCCTTCAGAGTGCTGGCCAGCTTGAACTCTAATTGAGCTTTGGCCACACAAATTTTCTCCCTACAGCAGCAAACAGCAACTCCATGGTCCTCCCACGTCACCTGCCCTTGCTTTCAGTGTCCATACATTTTCCTTTTCTTTGTAAGCTCTAGAAGATCCCTGCTCAGCCAGGCCAGCCTTCCACCCTGCTTGCTTGACTTCCAACACTTTGAAATTTCCTGCTCCTGTGCTTTCAAGAGACGACTCTTGAAAAGTGACCTACATCTAATGCAGAAAGCATCTCACAACTTCCCGTCAGTGGTGTTGTTACATGTAAAAGAAAAAAACCCCACATTCTAGTAGTACACTTTCACACATTTTTCAAATGGGATGTCTACCATTTTCAAACACTGAGTACACAGAATATGAGGTTCTCCACAATATACATCTAGAAAGTTACATTTGATTAACTGCAATAGGCTGACTACTATGACTGAATCACAACTATATACTTTTAGAAACTAGGAATGACCAACTACAGATGGTTGATCTGAGAACAGAAAAGCGTTTTTAAAGGAGCTTAGTGTTGAATTTACTATGAATTTCCAGAATGAGCATAATTTCTGTGTAAAGGTTTGGGGTTTCTTTTTCTGTTCTTTAGTATCAGGGGCAGATCACCTTTTTTTACTGCTCAAACTAAACCACAGAATCACAGAATGTTAGGGATTGGAAGGGACCTCGAAAGATCATCTAGTCCAATCCCCCTGCCGGAGCAGGAACACCTACATCAGATCGCACAGGAACGCATCCAGGCGGGCTTTGAATGTCTCCAGAGAAGGAGACTCCACAACCTCTCTGGGCAGCCTGTTCCAGTGCTCTGTCACCCTCACTGTAA
>VZTO01002907.1:8191-52209 GCA_013400615.1 Syrrhaptes paradoxus | reverse complement strand
CCCTGGGTGCAGGGGTGCACTGGGTACAAGGATGCAGTAGATGCACAGCATGGATGTACGGGGTGCAGGGGTGCCCTGGGTGCACAGCATGGCTGCAATGGCCACCATGGCCATAGGTGAAACCCTTGGCAAAGTCTGGTGTTCATAAACAGGAGGAAGGAGCCCAGAGATGTGCCACACCCTCTGCCCCCTGTGCCTTGCAGATGCTGAGGAGCGAAGGATGGAGGGGAGGTGTCACACACAGGCTGGCGCTGGGTCTGGTTTCTCATTCCCAGAGCCTGTGGCCCATCCTGACGTGGCACCCAAGGCCCACGAGCACTGCTGCATCGTGCAGGGCTCTGAGCAGCACATTGTGCCCCTGCACTTCTCTTTCTTTCCCTTGGTCACCCAGCAGCATGTCTGCCACCAGTTACCATACTGGTCCTCTGGGGTTGAAGGGGTGCAGCTCTGTGCAGGACCCCAGGGCAGGCAGGTCCCCAGCAGCGAGGGGGAGGCCTGGGGACCCCTCCCAGCAGGGCAGGTCTGACCCAGCAGCCTCTGCTTGTCCTCTGCAGGCCAGGGCTGGCCTGGGGCAGTGTCACGGCGTGTGGGCGCACGGTCGCCTGTCTGGCAGCAGTGGGTGCCAGGCTCTGTGCTGGCCGCCTCCGGGTGCTGCTCCTCAGCTTCCTCCCCACTGGCCCTGGGGAAAGCTGCCGTTCCCACTCACACGGGGAGCCTGACCCCTGCGCCAACATGACCAGGACGAAGCGCTGGAATGAGGCTGGGCTTTATTTTTTTTTTACTGCTTTATAAAGTGCCTCCTTTATTAACCACACTGAGGCTTTTTTCCTGACAAACCACATACCAGCAGAGAGTACCAGGAACAAAATGAGGCTGCATGGTCCAGTGGCTCGAGCCAAGGCAGCGATGCCAGCAGGATTGTGGGCTCTAATCCCCTGCCGAGCTGTTGACTCACTGTACAAACTCAGGCAGGTCCTGCCTCTTTGTGCCTTGGAGAAGCCCAGCTGGAAAGTTGGGTAAATAGCAGGAACCTCTTGGAAAAAAAAAAAAAAAAACACCAACCCCAAAAAACCAACAAACCACCTCATCAGAGCCAAGTTTGAGGGAGGGCATTCATTTACAAATAAAAGACATTTCAGCTTGCTGCTCAGATTCCCCTCGCAGGCATGGTTTTCGCCTCCTGCCCTCCGTGGCTGTGCATCCTTAAGGGGCGATGCCTTACCCCGCTGCAGGGCCGGCTGCGATGCAAGTGACAGCATCCGCGGGTCACGCTGCGCTGAATTTGTAGGGAACTTGTACAGGAGAAAAGTTGCACTGTGTTGTTGCAGAAAATAATCACAGTTGCAGCCCTGTGCAGTGTCCTGAGGACTGTTACTGTGTTTTCATTTTTCAGGAAAAGTAGAGATTTCTGCTCAATGGGTCAGGTTCTGTCCTACTCTAAAAGAAAAATCTCGGAAATTTGAATGTTAAATTCACTTTTAAGTGAATTTGGGTCAAATAAGTCTGTGGGTGACCATGGTGGTGGGGTTATGAGCACAGATTTCTTTGGCAGAGTGCCCCAGCACCCACTGCAGAGAGCGTTCCCCTCCCGAAGTCGAGGAGCCAGAAGAACGTGCAGAACAAATTCCCCCAGGGAATCCTTCACTCCCCTTCTCCCACTGGTGCAAACAGCCCGTTACCACCAAGCTAAAACCTGAAACTCTTCAGCAGTCCTGAAGACACAGAGAACACACCCTCTGCATGTACCTGGCTGTGCAGCCCACTGCCCGCTGAAATGAGGAAAAGATGGATTTGCAAAATAATCACCGGAGAGCTATGGATCGCCCCACCCTGTGCTGGACCCTCTTCTGGATATTCAATAACAGACAAACGAGCTTCCCTGCTCCCAGTGACGGGAGCTCTGGGGGTACCTGCTCTGGCCACACATTGCAGATGGGGTGGCAGGGAGGGGACAGTCAGACTTCCCCCCCCACCCTGAAAACATTGAGGAAGCGTAAACTTTACAAGGTTTTGGGGAATTTAACTGAAAATCTAAAGGATTTAAAGGAATTTAAAGGAGCTGACATTTGTTCGGTTATTTTTTCAGATCAATCAAGTCCATTTCCAGGAAAGTCAGTTGTTTGAAACACCAAAGCCAGCCCCAGCGGGGTGGAAGTGCCTCTCTGTCTGCCTGATGGACACCAGAGCCCTTTGCTGCCCTGCGCTCACCAGGAAAACCCTGGAGCCTCCCACAGCAGCAATGGGAACGGAGGAGCCTGCAAAGCTCTGCTCGCTGCTGGCCAGCTGCTCATGGGAAACCCTCTCTCAGGAACCAGGTCATTTTTGCAACCCCGTGAGTATTTCCTGGCCAGATTCCCACTCTCCAGCAGAATCAACTTGAAAATACAACATAAGAAAACGCAAACGCCCATACAAATAAATGAGGACTGGCACAGATTGCAAGGGCTTGCAGATCATAGAATAATCATAGAACAGTCTGGGCTGGAAGGGACCTTAAATATTATCTAATGTGAACGATGTCCACACTTGGACATCAAGCTGTTGACCATGAGTGTGACCATCCAGCCAATTCCTTATCCACCAAGTGATCCATCTGTCAAATCCATGTCTCTCCGATTTAGAGACAAGGATGTTGTGCAGGACAGTGTCAAAGGCTTTGTTTCATGGTTCAATGTTAGGACAGGTTCAGTCACCATGCTCTTGCCAGATGTCCTTGAGAGCTTCCAAGCTCTTTTATTCCAGCACGCTTGCCCTTTGCAATTTAATTCTGCAGCGACTCTGTCCTGGGTTTGTGGTATAGGAAGCAAAGAAGATCAGCACACCCTCCAGCAGTGACCCTTGAGTGTACTCCTACATGGAAACCTGCTCTTCTTCGGCGAAGACAGCCAGGGGTGCAGCTGGGGGTCCAGCTTCATAGGT
Organism: Syrrhaptes paradoxus; assembly: GCA_013400615.1. Taxonomy (NCBI): domain Eukaryota; kingdom Metazoa; phylum Chordata; class Aves; order Pterocliformes; family Pteroclidae; genus Syrrhaptes; species Syrrhaptes paradoxus. The sequence goes on along the minus strand of VZTO01002907.1, from coordinate 49,290 downwards.
GCAGCCATGAAGAGGAAACCTCCTCCAAGGAAGAACACCTCGGAGCTCTTGGAGCTCCACCTTCCCAGCACAGAGCAGACTGGCAATTAGCCCTTGCCATCAGTTATGAACAATCATCGCAAAGCGTTCTTCATCAGACACAAGGATGCAGCCAAAGCTGAAGTGTGGCTGTGTTCTTCCTCGCTTCCAACACAAGGTGAACGTGCACATGTGTCATCCGCACGCGTGCTCACGTGTGTGCTGGTGCACCACCAGCTCTGCCTCTCCTGGTGGGAGGCACTGGCAGGCACTGGGGTCAAGCCCTGCCTGGGAGCCAGCTCTCGGGCTACAGGGCTGAACAGTGAGGAGCTGGGTGCACCCAAACCCTTTATTCCATCAAGCCCAGCAGCTCGGAAAAAGGGGTGTGCATGTCTGGTTTTGGGAGGGGGTTATTTTGGGAATCCCCGCCCGAGCTGCTGCTGGTGCTGATGCTCTGCGATAACAACCTTTCATGCCTCTCGCTTGTTTATGCAGGGCATGAAAAGGCCCTTTGTGCAGCTCGGGAGCTGGCTGCCAGCTGGGATTAGTGAGATGCTCCCTGTGTGCTCCTCGGTTCCATCCCCCTTGGCAAAGCTGTGCCCGCAGGGAGGCCTGGGGGTGCCCGTGGGCTGGGGAGGGCTGACAGGGGTGGCCACCGGGCAGGAGGGGGAGCACAGCTCCTCACCTTGAGATCCTGGGCGCTTTCTGCCCTTCACATGTTTTGGATGATCACAGAATCACAGACTGGTTTGGGCTGGAAGGGACCTTAAAGCCCATCCAGTGCCACCCCCTGCCATGGGCAGGGACACCTCCCACTAGCCCAGGTTGCCCAAAGCCTCATCCAGCCTGGCCTTGAACCCCTCCAGGGATGGGGCATCCACAGCTTCTCTGGGCAACCTGGGCCACTGCCTCACCCCCCGCACAGGAAAACATTTCTTCCCAATATCTCATCTCCATCTCCCCTCTTTCAGCTTAAACCCATCACCCCTCATCCTGTCCCTCCCCTGATAACGAGTGTGTCCCCGTCTCTCCTGTAGCCACACTGTAATAAGAACACGGTGCTGAGCTCGGGCTGCTTCACCTCCACGAGCTCCAGGCAAATGTTTCCATCCCAAGCCAACATCTCCAGCTCTTGGTGCCATCTTCCTGCAGGCTGTTTGAGCGGGATCCAACGCTCAGAGAAGTCCCTGGGACTGAGATGTCATCAGAGACATCAGATCAAGGCCTTATTATCCCTGTGTGTCTGGAGCCCTGAAGCCTTGGGGGATGAGTGGGCTTCCCACTGCCTTTGTCCTCTGCTTCCCGAGGAATGGGACCTGGTACCGAAATGCTGTCGATGCCTCCTGACCTCCAGACAGCTGGGCATCACTTCAGACAGTTGTGCACATGGTGGAGAGCTAGGAATAAAAGGGGCAGGAGGTGCACTTTTTAAATTTAACTCAAAGAGGTAAACGACCCGTGTAACAGTTACAGCACAGCCCACCCTGACGCATTGCAGGGGAAAGAGCTGGAGGGTGGAGGAAGGAATATTTGCCCACTTTGCAGGCAGGGAAGCTGAGATGCGGGGTGGGATGTGTGTCACCTGGTGCCACCCAACAGAGCTGCGATGAGGTGCACAGTAACCCCAGAAAGCACTTGTGCTGTGGCTGTCCCCGGCAATGGGGTTAGGAGCCACCAGCAATGAGGGTGATGACACTGACAATGGATTATTCCTGTCCTGTGAGCTGCGAGGGGAAGGAGGAAGGGCTGGGCAGTCCTGCTCCCAGCCCTCTGTGCCCGAGAGCCCCGGGGGAGCGGCTCCTTCCTTAGCTGGGCTTTCTGCAGGGAGCAGCTGGATGCAGTCCTGGGCAGCGAGTCCCTGGAGAGCATCGGTCCCATCCTGTTCAGGAACACAGCAAGGCCAAGGCTCTGTCTTGGACCACACGACAGCAGAGCAATGGGATATCCTGTGTCTCTCCATCCGGATGCTGCCAGGAAAGTACAGTTCTCCTGGGGGAGCCCCTGGCATGGGTCTGACATGCTCTGATTAAAGGGAAGGGCTCTGACAGCTCAATTAGCTGCCAGCTTGGAGATGGCAAGGGTTGAACGAAGATGAGTCTGACACCAGCCTGCCCCACTGAGGGCAGCTGAGACCCCCGGCAGAAGCTCGTTGCACCAAGGAGGCACCAAGGAAAGAAGAAGAATAAGGTGCAAATCGGGGAGTGGATGTGGTCACGTTGGCTCCTTTAACCCATTCTGCTACATGTTCTGCTGCCATCACCGCTCCGAGGCAGGGAAGGTGAGGTTGACGTCACAGCACCCCCCAACGAAGAGTCTCATCCTCTCACATGGCTCCTGCATCCCTCAGCTGCCCTCGTCAGAAGGATGCTCCTTAATGCCAACTGTCCGAAATCGCTCTGCTCTGGGCAGCTGCAGAGGTGGGTGCAATACTAATTCCAGTGTTGCAGCAGGAACTGACCTGGGGGGCTGCCCCGGCGGAAAACGGTATTTCTGCCCAAGGACCTGGCTTTGTACTGCATCAGCTCTCATGCTGCCCACGCTATTACTTCTCAGTGCAACCATTTTGAGACTGTGTGGATTTTTCGATGAAGAATCATAAGCATGAAGGGAACATGCCCCTCCCCCCCCCAAAAAAAAGCCATTTGTTTTGGATTTTGGATTACCAGTTACAACCCACCACTGTCTTCTACCTCGTGGAGCCAGGTCACTATGTGAAAATCTCAGCTTCTAATGCTTCTGCGTACAGCAAAGACAGGAAAATGTGAAACCGAAAGGCTAGAACAGCAGAAAACAAATCAAGAGAGGGTCAAGAATGATCTATGTCCATGCAGGACCACTACAATCATCCTGCCTGGTGCCTTGCACAGCAGAGCCTGGAGAACTGGTCCCACAGCCTCCCACGAGGCTCAGGACCGGTGGCTGAGCAGGCACATGTCCACGGGAGGGACAACCAGCTGAGCGGTGGTGAACGGGCCACAGTCCTGAGGAGGTCAATGTGGCCAGCGGTGCTGTTTCAGGCAGTGGTGTAGGGTCAGAAGCGGTGGCCCTTTCCAGCCCCCCAGAACAGGGCAGTGCCTGCCCCCCTGCTGCCCTCTCTGAGTGGTTCTGTCTCGTATCTGTCCCACCCCGGAGCACTGGGCTTGCTCCCAAATGGTCTAACCCTGTGACGGGGGGCTCCTGTGAACTGACCCCCAGCATCGTCCCACTAACCTGACACCTACCCAGCACTGTGCAGTTCCCCCCCTGCCCCACTCCAAATGCCCGGGAAGGTGTGGAGGGGGCAGTGCCCCACCGCTGGACGCGCTGGCCAGAAGCATCTGGCAGCCTGGGAGAAGTTAATAAGAAAAACATGAGCCAATATTGCTAGAGAGGATTAGCAGCCAAATCCCCAGCGATAGGCTTGTGGCTGGACCACCAGTGCTGGCCGTGCCGTGGGCGGGAGGGCAGCGCAGGGACCGGACCGGAGCCGAGCCCCAGCTGGTGCCAAACCGCTGCCCAAACCCGGGGAGCAGCTCTCCTCTCCTTCCTGTGGTGCGAGGGGGACCATCTGCGCCTTGCTCCCTCCACACAGCCTCGGTCCCCCAGCCCCCAGCCAAGCCCGGGAATTAAAGAAATTAACTCACCGGTCAGAGTTTGTAGCTGTTCAGCAGGTATTCCTTCATTGGCAGCACTGGGCAGCACTGGGGATTGCTCCGCCTTAAGTGTTCCAACGAACGAGCAAAACTGGAGAGAACATATGTTGCAAATTTCTACATATTCAATAAAGTCCCTGAAATTATTTACACAACCAGAAGTTTTCCTGGAACTCATTAATATATGCAAATGTGGTGGTCTTTAGGTGGTCTTGGAATGCAGTAAGGCCTCTTCCTCCCTTGTCTGCTAGTTTCCTTCTGATTCTGCACAGTGGAGTCCCTTCTTTCTCAATTCATTTTCTTGTCCTCATACTCTTACAAGGCTGCCTAATTTCCTAACTAACACTTGCAGATGTTCTTCCTGGAGTGACTGCTCTGTTCCTGAACCGTTACAGTTAGGTTAAACATTTACTGCTCTAAGACACCTTATGACCTTCCATCTATTGGCTAGCTACACAACATTCCAGAGTTAACTTAAAATTTTACAATAATTCTGTAGCTTTGCTTCACCCATGGGATTGCTGGTGGATGTGCCACAGGCAGGATGACGCAGGGAGCTCTGCACCCTCCCGGGGTCCCTGAGCCACGGGGTCCCAGACACTGCTGCACCCATCCTGGGCATCCTTGAGCCTGCCCTGGAGGTGTCCCCTCAGCAGTGCCAGCCCTGGGAGGGCCCTGTCTCACCCTCTCCCTGCATCTATCCACCCCAGCCCCTTGCAGGATGCAGTCGATGTCCCGGGGTCCTGCTGTGCTCTCCTCCTCCGCAGCCCTGGCCAGTGGTCACTCTCCCCATGGGGCCCAGTCCTGGGGACTGCACAAGAAGGGGGCTGTCAGGTCCTCAGCGAGGCTTCAGTGAGGACACAGGACCCTTGGCCTCTGTCCCACAAACACCGTGGGATGAGAGGAGCATCCTTCTGGGGGACACCACCCCACTGAGAGGTGGGAACACAATCCTGCAGCTGAGCTGGGGAAAGGAACCCTGTTCTGTCCCAGATTTCTGCCTCCCTGGGCTCTGAGCAACCTCCACTGCAGCTTCTGGCACAAGCCACCCCCGGCCCCATGGCCAAGGGCACCAAGAGCATCCTCCCCTTCGGCGGCTGGGGGGCTGCCAGGGCTCAGCCCCCCACGTGCTGTGAAAGCACTTCAGACATCTCCACGGCCAATTTCTCTGGCAGCAGCACGCAGTGAGATCCCAGCCTTGTCATTGCTCATCACAGGGTCACGAACAATATTCGGAAAATAAAGATCTGCGCACACCCAGCCCCGGCCAGGGGGGTCCAGCACTCAGGGGGAGCCTCTCCCAGCAGCACAGGATGAGGCATGAAGGTGGGGTATTTATCAGGGTATTTATCTGCATTGCTGGGACCTCCAGCCCTCTGCCAGCTTCAGCTGATGCTGGTTAACGGGACCAGAAGCGAGGAAGAGGAAAGGGACCTGGGGGCATCTGGCCCCAGTCCCAGATCTGCTCCTTGTCTGGGGCTCCTGTGGTTGCTGTGGTCTCACTTCACCCCTCGGAGCTGGTGTGAGGGTTCCCCAGCCCCAGCCTGGTGGGATGGGCCGAGCACAGGCTCAGGGAGGAAAGCGGGGGGGCTGCTGGGGAAGGGCCAGAGCCATGGGGGTCCTCCTGCTGACTGGTCCCCCTCCGAGGCACGTGGCACAGGGTGCACTGGGCAAGGTGAGGAGGTGCAGGAACAGCCTCTCCTCACCCCTGCTCCTGCCCCAAATGCCCTGGGCGAGGGGCTGGGGACCCCAGTGCTGGTGGTGGCCACAGAGGCCCTGGGCTCAGCAACACACCCCAGTTAGCCAGTTCGAGGGACAGATGTGGGCGTTCGGCAGTTGTCTTGATCAGGCCCTCGCTGGAGATGCTGGAGCCTGGTGAGGAGCCCAGCCAGGCGGCAGAGCTGCCAGAGCCACCCAGGTGGCATGGGGACCCCCAGCCCATGCTGACAGCTGGGTGATCTGGGGACTCGCTCTTGTCTCTTACAACAAGCAGGGCTGGGCATCCCCAGTGCCCACGGTCCGCTGGGGCCAGGGACACCTTCTCTGCCCCTTGTGTATCCCCCCTGCACAGCCGGCCACAGCAGGGGAAACAGCACGTCCCCACCTCCTCCCCTGGGACGTGTCCTGCAAGTGACCCAGCCTGCAGGGTCCTGGCTTAGGGCTTGGCATCCTCAGCACGTGTGCTGCCCTTCCCCGGTCCTGGAGGGGACCAGCGCGGTGCCAGGTTCCTCTCTCCAGCAGTGGGTACAGGACGATGCTGGTTGATGGCCTCGGTGAGTGGGCAGCGCTGGCAGGATTTGTGCTGAAGGTGCTCACGGGGAAAACGAGCCCAGACCGCTAGAGTCAGTCAGTCAGATTTCTGAAAGCCCTGCTGTGCTAAAACTGAGGCTGTGGACAGGAGACCTGGACTAGACATAAGCACCAGCACAGAAGTGCCAGTGGTTTCCTCTTTGCATAAAGCAGTTGGACTGCCTCGTGGGCAGCACTGGGGAATTCATCTGCCCCTTCGGCTTCGGTGCTTTGCACATAAGACACGTTTTCAGCCCTTGCCCACGTGGCAGAAGTGCTGGTGCCCATGCACACCGGGGCTGGCTGTGGGACACCTCTGCAGGCAGCCACACCAGCCCGGCGCCGTGCACCGACCCTCCCGGCCGACAAACCTCCCAGCGCCGGATGAGACCCAGACAGACGGGGCTGACGCACTCCTCTACAGCACCAGCTGGCTCCTTGCTTCCCTGTTCCACCCGCCAGCACTGCCTGGCATCGCTCAGCAGCTCCAAAGCCCTGCAGACACAGATTTATTTGGGCAGAGGAGAAAGGTTAATGCCTGGTGCTACAGACAGCAGTCGGTGAGACGTGTTGAGCCCAGGTCTATGCTTTGCAGTGCTGCAAAGGGCTGGAGCAGGCTGGAAAACTCTCTCCGTTGCTGCAAAATGTAAGAATCTGTCCTGCAAAGGCTCTGCAGGGCTGCCTGTGCCCCTGAAACACAAGCTCCCTGGCAGCAGCTCCAGCATCCCCACCGCGGAGCCATACGTGCTCTGCCTCCTGTCCCGCTGAGCCCTCGGCCACACGGGCTAGATGAGAAACGTGGGCTGCCAATATCTGCGAGCAGTGATCACACCCTGGCACGTGTACGGCAGAGCCTCCAGCAGGTCACACCGCACACGGCCACACTTCAGAAGGATTCAGGGATCGAGCGTAGGCTGGGATGCATCTGCCCACCTAGACCTGATACCCTGGAAGGGACATTTTCTGGCAAAAGCCCCTTTCAGGGTCCTCAAAAATATCACTCAGAATGTCAGGCCTTGAGCACAAGCCCACACTGGGCACTGGAGCAGAGCCAGGTCCTGCCTCCAGGTTCCTGTAAGGACAGAAACCAGATAGACTTAGACTGGGTATTGGGAAGAAATGTTTTCCTGTGCGGGGGGTGAGGCAGGGGCCCAGGGTGCCCAGAGAAGCTGTGGATGCCCCATCCCTGGAGGGGTTCAAGGCCAGGCTGGATGAGGCTTTGGGCAACCTGGGCTAGTGGGAGGTGTCCCTGCCCATGGCAGGGGGTGGCACTGGGTGGGCTTTAAGTTCCCCTCCAACCCGAACCATCCTGTGACTCTATGACACATCAGAGGGACTGCCAAGACAAGTCAGGCAGATGGGGGACAGCCTGTCCCATGGGAGAATGTGGCCCGATTTCTAACAGCTAGGTGCTGATTTATCCTCCAAAGGGAGAATTTCCTTCGAAAAGCCACATTAGCATCGGTTCCCATGATCCCTGAGAGCCCCTCCTGTCTCAGCTGCAGCAGGTGGATGTTCTCTCGCTGCGGGAGCTCTTTGCAGCGGTAGCTGCTGGGATAAATATGCGCTGATCATTCCTATTAGGAAAGATTTTAGGACCAAAATTAGCATTATCGTCTCTTATCAAATGCTGATAACAATGTTTCCCAGGTCAGCTTTTTTCCATGACAAGACTCTGAGTGGCAAACGAGCAGCTCCCCGCTGTCACATTTGCAGCCTGGGCCCTGCAGCCCCGGAGCAGCGCAAAGGAACTGAAATTAGCTGGAAAATGACTCTCAACCAGCCTTGCCAAATTGTCATGAAAATTCAACAACCCAAGCACAAAGCCCCTTTGCCTGTTTGCTTTTTCTGTCGTGGCAGAGAGAATGGGAATCAGGCGATGCTGTAACCCGCCGGCGCGAGGCGCAGGGACGAGGGTCACCACGTGCCGATGGTTTGTCAATGGCCACGAGTGAAACTGGGAAATATTCTACCCCTTGGCACCATTACTAGCAGAGTCTGACCCTTTTTCAAACAGGTGAGCTTCTGGGTAACTTACTGGCGGTGAGCAGGAACCCACGCACACATTTTTCTTCCACGGAGCCGATGGCTGCAGCAGTCGGGGAGCTCCCGGCACCTGAGCACCATCCGCCCACATGCCAGTGGTGTCTCGTGCGTTTACTGGTGATACTGAGTGTACTGGAGCACCACCCCGTGCCCCCCACTCTGCCCCTGGAGAAGGAGACGGGCAGAGTTTTGACTCAGCCCAACGGGGACTGTAGCCCTTTTCCTGATGGCAAACGGACAGGTCGCTGCAGGCGCCCGCATCCTCTGCTGCATCTGTAGCCCTCCGTCAGACCAAGCCCCTGCATCGTCCAAGTGAGCCCAAACCCCCCCCGGCCCCTCTCCTGCATCGTGCCGCTGGTGGCTGTGTCTGGCTGCTGCAGCCGTGCTGCTGGGAAGTGTCGCCCTGTCCTTCTGCCATCACTCTTGCATGGAGGCGTCGGCAAAGCAGACGCTGGTTCCGCCTGGCACGGAGAGAAGTTCACCAGATACCAGCCGGCTCTTGGTTTTTCTTTAACCAAGAGGTTAAAGAGAATGTTGAAGGACTCCCTGTTTGCCAGGAGGAAAACTCTTGAAAGTTAACCATTAACCAACACCTGAGAGAGAAGGAGAGAAAAACCCGGCGAGGCTGGAACCCATTTGCCTGTGTGTCCTCCTGGTGCTGGGGAGACGATGAATCTCATTGAGCCTGGGCAGACTGCAAGATCGCAAGGGAGAGAGGTAGAGCTCTGCAAGGCTGAGCACCCACACGGGCCACAGGAGAGGAGAGGAGGAGGTGGGGAGGGTGGGCAGCCATGTGCCCCACAGGTCTCCCCAGACCAAGGGACCTCAGGGGACATGCACCTGGGGACAGAACGGTGTCCTTGTCCTGGGGGCTTTCACAACAGGGTTTCTCGTATCCATGGAGAGGTAGCCCATGGGGTGGGGTTCCCTGACTCGCTGTCCTGCTCCAGGTGAAGAAGCCGAAGAACCTCAGCCAGCAGCCCGGGGGGGCTGGGGGAGGCAGAAGAGCTGCCACAGTGGGTCCCAGCCCCAGCTCGATGGCCCCTGCACGGGGTGGGCTGGTCCCTGATGGAGGTTCACACGTGCTGATGTGCAAGAAGTGAATTCACACGTGTGCGAGCGGGCATTGGGGGGTACACACGCAGACAGCTGAGAGCTGGGGGGCACCTCTCAGCCTCAGAGCCTGGCCCTGGGAAGGCTGGGGGACAGAGGGACAAGGCACAGTATGCCACAGACCCTCTGCTTTGGCAGGGCCCTGGTGAGGCTGAGCGCGCAGCTGAGCACTGCAGAATGTCCCCAGCCCGAGTGGCTGTCACATCTTGCATGTGCCATGGGGACAGTCGTGTCCCCACAGGTGTTTCTGCAGGGATGGGGCCACCAAAGCCCCTGTGTGAAACTGCTGCCTCTGGGAGAAAACCAGCGGCTGCGATGGGTGATGGAAGGGCAGGGGGTGGCTCTGGGAGCGGGGAGCGTGGGGACACGGTCCTGGGGGAACACACACACACGCCATCTGCTTCACCCCGGACAAGGCAACGGCTGTGAAAACCAGGAGAAATCCAGATGCTGTGCACAGACCACAGCTTCATGCTCACAGGGCCTTGAAGAAATGCAGAAAAGAGACAGTTTGCCCCAAAACACCACCCTCAGTGCCTGGATGAGAACGAACATGTGGAGATGGTCCATGGGAAGGACCATGGTGGCTAACCCAGGGGTCTGTGTAGAGCTGGGGGGGGTCTTTGCACTGGGAATGCTTCAGAGGGGCTGGGCTGAGCCCAGCACCCCCATCCAGCCGCTCGGCCACCACCCGGGCTTGTACCATGCTGGTGAGACCAGCCCCTCGCTCCCAGCAAACCCGGTGCCCACGGAAGCACATCTGATGGCCACCCCCAGCCAGCAGATCTTACAGACATCCACCCTCCACCAGCTCATCCTTCTCACCACACTTAGCCCATGCCTTCGCCGTTGGGGTGCCTGATTTTGGAGGGGGAGGTGGGAGGGGCTCCCAGGCTGGCCCACAAGGGCTGACGGGCAGAGATGACACAGACACATGTCCCTTGCACCCCGGGAAAAGCAGCCTGCAGAGCCAGCAGGTCCCCTGGCCGTGGGTGGGTGCAGCGTGCCCTTTGACTCCTGCGGGGATGCCGATGGGGAGCACTCGGTGTGACCCCCTGTCGCTCCCTCTCCGCACGCGGTGCTGCCATCGGGGCTTAGCTCAGCTGCCAGGCAGAGGGGCAGGCATTGGAGCACGCTGCCAGGCATACAGAACAAGGGCTTTGCTGGTGACAGCCAGCGCTGTCCATGTGACGCTAATGACTGTGGGCTAGGACAGGATGCAGGGGCTGGCTGGGCTGGCCTGGCTGGAGTCAGGAAAGCCATTCAAATGGAAATGTCGTGCTGCTGAATGAAAAAGCTGGTGTGAGAAGGAGTGAGAATAAAGAGGGAGAGACTAGAAAGGAGAAGGAGCGCAGCTGGAGCGCTGGGAAGATGGAGAGCAGGAGGGATGCAGCAGAAGAAAGGGGATGGAGGAGATGCAGAACAGAGGCACAGAGATGGGAGAGGAAAGGATGGCGTGGCAGGGGGACAGGTCCAAAAGGAGAGAACTGGAGATACAGTTATGGGGCTGGTTTTCCTATTCAGCAGCACAGCTCACCAAAACACTTTCCCCCCTCTGCCCCTGGGCAAAGACCTTCTCCCACAGCAAGGAGGCAGGCAGCTACCTGCCCTTGCCCCAGCTCCCTGAGCCCCAGTGCTGGGTGCTTGGAGATGGCTCTGCCCAGCCTTTCCCTGCCTGGCCCTGATTTACCAGGGAAGTCAGGGTGTCTGGCACAGCGGAGTCCCTCCAGGGTGCCCTGCAGCCCCAAAGGGCACGCGGGACCGCAGGGAGCTGCTCCTCCACGTGCTGTTCTGGAGCAGCTAGATCCCAGCCAGCCTTTGATGTGGCCCAAGGAAAATCTCCTTGCAATCCTAATACCTACTGTAAATCTCTCAAGATGTAAATTAGCCAATTACTGCACAAAATATCCCTGGTAGACCTGGGAATAAATGATCGCTAATCTTTTTCTAGTGTTTTTTAGCACTTAAGAAGATTTTTCTCATATCCCAGCTTCAGCTTCTCCCTGCCAGACCTAGACAGATTCTGCTCCTCTTCTTGCAGCTCATGTTTTTCAAACTTCTAATCAATCTTGTAAGCATCTCCTCTGGACTTTCTCCTGTTTGTTACCTCCTCCTTACGCTAACCAGCCCAAATCTTTGGCTGAAATACCCCCCAGGCCAGTGTCCCTGCCTTGGCCACCTCGCTGGCCGTGCCTGGCACGCTCGCCCTGCTCAGAGCAGCAGAATGCTGCCGAGCCCCATCCACAGCCACCCACCAGCTTCCCCAGCAGCACTGCTCTCCAGCCAGCGGGTTTCTGCAGGGTGTCTGTGCATTGCAGGTTGCTTGCTTTGCATTTGTCTTTCCTGACCTGCATTTTATCCAGTTCAAGTAATTTCTAAATTATTTTTATTCTGAGTTATGATCGTGTCCTTCAAGACAGTTGCAGCCCTTTGTTCTCTGTTATTATTTCACCATTTTATAAGCAGGATCACTATTTCATCAACCTGCTGGCTAGTGAAAACATCAACCAGGACCTGCCCCAGGACAGACCTCACAGGACCACACTTGACATGTCTTCCCAGGCCAACAGCACCTGAGCAGGGCTCGCTCTCCGTGTTTTTTAACCAGTTGGACACCCACCTCAGCGATGTTTCAATGGCACCCCACAGCCTATTTTTCCTAAGAGCCTGTCCCGTAGGACACTGTTCCCTTTCCCAGGTTCTGCCCTCTCTACGCACACACCTGGCCTGTGCTGTCCCACCAAGCCCCTGTGATGTTCAGCTCCCAGGGGATGTTCTCGGCTCTTCCATGTGCTCCCTCCTTCAGCCCTGACCCAGCTCCACTGCACCTTCCCACTCTTCCTGGAGGCTTTCATCCACCTTTCCTCTTTCTTCCCCTTGGTTTTTGGCATTCGGACTTTCAAACGGGAAATAAATCCTCACCGGACAGGTACATCGGGGTCCCTGGAGGCTCTTCCATTCCTCATCAGGACGGGTCCACCTCAGGCCAGCTGTGCTGTGAGGGGATCCGAGCCCTCCCCTCTGCACCGCTCGCACAAACCAACGCGTTTGCTCCTGCAGGGCTCAGAGGATGGCCAGACACTGGTGCACAAAACCTTCTGGGGTACTGCACGTGGGACATCGCATGGAGCAGGAGAGGGAGGGCAGCTGGGGGTGTCCGGGAGCCAGCAAAGGCTTGAGCTGAGAGCAGCCACATGATCCTCCCCGCACAAACCTTCCTGTACGCAGTTCATCCAGGTTGCAAAAAGAGAAATCTCAGATTGTTTTTCATCAGGGGAAACACTGCATGGAACAAAACACAAGTGTCCCTTCTGGAGAAGATGGGGGCAGGGAGGGTTGATGTGTAGTCAGCAAGTGTCACCAAGGTGGAAAGAACTGTCGCAGTCTGATGAGCAGATGTAAAACCTTTAATACGGGTCAGTTCAATGGGACACTTCTCTTTCCGGTGCTGTGTTGCCTCACCTGTGCCGGAGCTCAGAAGCCAGGCATCCCCAGCTCACTCCTGAAGTCATCTTCTGGACTGCACCTCCTGGGGCCACGGGACGGTGCAGAGGGGCTGTGCCAGGGATGCCAGGCAGAGTGTAGCGGTGGCCACGGGGAATGTGGCAACGTCTGCTGTGGCAGAGGGCAGAGAGGAGCTCTGCGGGCAGCTCACCTGCCCTGGGGAGGTAACACCAAGGTCAGGGATGCCAGAAAGCACCGGTGGAAATCCTCTCTAGGGAGACAAGCGGTTTGGCAGGAATTGTTCCTGCAGGCCATGCCAGCTGTCATCAGGGTTTTGCTCATCCTCAGGGACTGTCATCCCTTTGGATTTGTGCATGGAGCACATATTGCACAAACCTGTCAGGCCAGATTTGAAGTGATGTTGTACGAGTGCTTTGGAAACCTAGCTGGCAGAGAGGAAGGTAAGTACCCCACTGTACTCCCTGGGTGCCCCAGGACCCCCAGGCTGCTGGTCTTACTGGGAGACCCACCGTGCTGAGGGTGTGGGCGGCTGGGCAGTGACTCAGACTGGCAGCCTCTGCTTTGCCAGCAGGACAAGGAAGGAGCCCCTATATGCCAACATACTGCCTGCGACCCCTTTGGGCTGCCGAGCAGGGCTACGGAAAAATGGAGCATCGGGGAGCAAGATTTCCTTCCTCCAGACCATCCAGGGATCAGGCAAGACCTCCCCTGGCACCAGGATGGAGGTGCTTGGTGTGTCCCTTCATTGCCCCAAGGCACCAGCAGGAGCTCGTGGGAATAAGCCAGCAGGGGAGGCAGACGGCAGGTAGCATCAAGCAGCGATGTCCATCAGATGCAGCTGGCCCATCCAGAAACCCTGCCCCTGGGCTGCAGCCCTTGTCTGCACCTGGTTTGAAGCTGCAGGGAGGGCTCACGGGAAAGGACTTGAGCCTGAATCAGCGCCCGGTCCCATCGTGGCTCAGCCGACGGAGCAGGAGGTGCATCTGCTCCCTGGCTGTGTCTCTGGCAGTGCTGGGAGGGGGTTCGTGCTGGGGCCAAGGTGGGGGACAGGAGCACAGGCTGCACTGGTGGCTCTGGGCTGCCGGTGGTCCTGGGGAGGTGGTGCAGTGCTGCAGGGGGTGAGGGGAGGAGACCCTCTGGGCTGAGGGGGGTCCAGATGGCCCCAGAGTTAGAGATCTGGTCGTGCAGAGTGCAGGGACCTGAGGAACGTGCTCCGGGCACGTCTCTTGGAGTGCTGGCAATGTGGGTGGGAGCTCCAAGGCTGTCAGTGCTAGCTCCTGCTCTTTTGCAGGTGGTGATGCCTTTTTTGGTTTTTTTTGACATAATTGCACTGGCATAACAACACTGAAGAGGCTTTTTTTTTGACACTGCTTCCTGCTTGTGCTCAAGGCTCTCCACCCCCTCACTGCAGATGGGTTTAGGCTGCACGGAGACGAGCACAATGCTCGGGAGGAATCCCTGAAGGTGCTGCACTCTGCCAGCCCCAGCCCCGCAGAGCCCCATCCCTGCAGTCGCTGCCCTTGCTGGGCCACGTGCTCCCCATGCTCCCAGCACGAGGCCACAGCAGAGGTTTCTACAGGTCCTTTCGTCCTTGACACCTGGAGACATGACTATATCGTTTCTCCAACTCTTTCAGCTCCTGGTCCTTCTCTCTTCTTCCTGCTGCTCCCCAGTGGTGCTGCGCAGCCCAGGGACTAGTGGTGGCCCTGCCACATCCACGTGCTAAGGTGGCTTCAGGTCCTGGCTCATGTCCCTGGCTGTGCCACGCTCACCCAGCACAGAGGAGCTTCCCCAGTGGTGCCAAACTTCCTCTGAGGATACCCGAGGCTGCCTGTTCCATCAAGGCACCCTGACGCACCGCGGTGGTCCAGCAGCTGGGGAGAAGGGTGTCTGCGAGGCCCCCGGGCAGCCTTGCTCTTTACTAGGCAGCAGAGCAGAGGCTGCTCTGCACGTGGCAGCAGCCCAGCAACGCAGCAGGGAGGACTGATCTCCCACGGCCAAACCTTCTGGCACCGGGACACAGTGGGGGATGCTGTCCAAATGAAGTGGGTTGGATTTCTTGCTCCCCAGTAAATGGATGGGGGGGATATGGGGCAGTAGCAAACCCATTCCCACAGCATCACTCATCAGCTGGGCTCCTGCAGGCGCAAAATGCGGGTGCCATCCCTCGCTGCTCTCGGGAGGGCTGGGCTTTGCCATGGCCGATAGCTGTGGAGCCCCTGGGAGGGGGTGAGGGGAGATCTCCCCTGGGAAGCGGGGAAGGGCGCTGGCCCCATCAGGCCCTCGGGAAGGCTCATGATGGCAGAAGGCCGCTCGCTGCTCCAGCCTGGGCTGCACATCCTCAGGTCTCGGTTCTGGAGTTTTGGGGACACTCAAGGCTGGGTGTGCACCTGAGCTGCGCAGCTCCAGCCTGCTTCCTGGGCGAGTGAGTCAGGAGAGGAAGCAATTAGCTCTGCGGTTGGATGTCTGATGAGTCATTCCTTCTGCAGGCTCCTCTCCAGATGCACTGCAGGCAGCTGTGACATCCAGGGGCAGGCGGCAGGGCAGCTGAGACATCCGCAGGGAGGTGGCAATGCGGGTATGGACAGGATGGCAGACGTTAGGAGACATCTCAGACCTCCCCAGCTCACCCCTTTGCTGTCATCCCTCATCCTTCACCTCTGTGCTGCCAGCTCCCGGGATGCAGAGGCTGTGTCCTCACACCGACACTGCAGCCCCCTCCCACGGGCAGAGGTGGCTGCCTGGGCCGGCTGGTGACACCTCATCTGCTGCGCATCATCTCTGGCTCAGAGGGATCTGGATCAGGAGATGTGCCACAGCAGAGCCTTGCCAAGGAGCTGTGCCGGCTGCTGGGCTGGGAAGCGTTACGAAAATGGGTAAAGATGGCAAAATGTGGCCCAAATATTGTCTGCTGCAAAGTTCAGATGCTCAGGTTGAGACATCTTGGGTCAAAATTTCTAAAGGGTCAGGGCCAAGGCTCAGTTCCTGGAAGAGAGACCAGATTTTCCAGAATGTGCCGCTCCCTCCAGGATGAGACTGCAAAGCTGATGGCTGCTCACAGCCCTGCAAAGCCTGCGCCTCTCAGGCAGGTTTCTAACCTTCAGGATGACAGTTGCCCAGATATCTTTCAAAATACAACGCTTCCCCACTTGGAAAAATAAATCCGTGGTACAAAAAGAAATTTTGCATGTATCTAAAGACAGCTCATGGGGAAAGGCAGAGCCTGTGGTGGAGTAAAGCCGTAAATTCTGGGGATTCCGCTTAGCACACCACGAATGCCAAAACAACACTGAACTTTTAAGGCTAGAAAAACAAAGAAAGCTATTCCCAGATTGAAATGAAATCTGTGAATGGGATGCAGAGTCAGAATTCAGGTTATGTGAGTGCTGGCAAGCCCATGTTTCTCTGGTGATGTAGGATTCTGCTTCTAGGAACCTGAATCTGCTTTTCTCGTGAGCCCTGTACCCACGTGGTGCTCTCCTTCCTGGCTTCCTCCCAGGTTTACCAGGTTCTTCTTGAGTTCTGCTGGTTCCTCTCCCACTACTACCTCCAATCACCACCGGAGCTCCTGGGGTTGATATAGAAATTACGAATGCAGCATTTGCTTGTGATTTCTGTGGGTTTAATGTTTAAGAATTTGTTCTTATGTAGTGTCTCTTACTTTCAGTTTACTTAGCAGCCCTGGCAATAGGATAAAAAATTCTTTATGTGGGAATTTTCTAGATTTAGAGAAACCCAAACAGTACCATACATGAAAGACAGGCTGGGAGGAGTGCTGGGTGGCTTGGCTGGAGGTCTCCGTGCTTGGTTCCCATTCTGCTTTCCTTCTTCACCATCCTCCAGCATCTCTCTCCTCTTTGCCTGCTCTCTTGTTCCTGCCTCAGTCTCATGCTCACCTCATCCCTCCCTGGTTTTCTGGTTTTCCTATCACCAGTTTTGGCCTGAGCTGATAGTTGAGGGCAGAAAAAAAAAAGATAAATATCAGCCCTGTTCTTGAATCAAAGCACGCTTTTCTGAAACTCTGAGAGCAAACAAAGGCAATCTCCTTAGAAATCTGGACCCTTCCTCCTCTCTGCAATACCCCCAGGAAGTGCCAGCTCCTGGTGTCCTCCCTGACCCACAGCCACCGAGACCCCCTGGCCCACCGCTGGCTCCTGCTCCCACCACTGCAACCAGCAACCCCCCCAGGCCCTGAGAACCTGGGCTCTGGGGGCTGAGCTCAGCACCCGCGGGCACTGCGAGACCGAGGACCTGCACCCGGGCCCTTTCTGGACCACAGTGGTGGGAACTGCAGGTATTCAGAAATACCAGCGTCCCCAGGGCCCTCTGCTCCTCACTCTGCATGTCCCACCCCCTGGGTCCCTTTCCAGACCCAGACGGAGAGCTTCTCTGCATGGTTCCCCCTGTGTAAGGAGGAACCATCTCCTCCTCCTCACTGTCACCTTCTCTTCTTACCCTGGTCCCTGCAGCAGCACTATCAGAGGCTGCCTTTGAGTCACACAGGTCACGGTAACGCAAGGGTAGAAACATGCAGGAGCCTTTTGTGAAGTCCAGCAAAAGCTGGATCTGAGGAGCAACACAGGTTCTGCAAGGTGATTGCTTTGGCATGCCCAAGAACTTGTTTGAGACACCCTGACTGGGAAGAAAAAGCAAGAAAAGTATTGGAATCATAGAATCATAGAATCACAGACTGGTTTGGGTTGGGAGGGACCTTAAAGCCCATCCAGTTCCACCCCCCTGCCATGGGCAGAGACACCTCCCACTGGCCCAGGTTGCTCAGGGGTGGTGACAGATGAGGAACACCCAAAACCAGCTTGTCATGATATCCCCCATCAGATTTCACAGGAAATACAGTGCTTTCTCTTTTTGTGTTGGACCTCGCTCTGCTGTGCCTTGGGTGGACCCTCCACCCTCAGCACCAGGCTGAGACAGGAGAAAGACAGTGACTAAGGCAGTGGGACATCTCCATGGAGCTAAGGAAAACCACAGCTCGTGTGGAAATCCCAGAGCTCTGCCACCATGATGCTTTGTTACTCATGGGGGCTGGGGGCAGGCAGGGGACAGAGGAGGGAAGAGGGCAGCGTCCCACGGCCCCTTGTCCGGGCAATGGGAGCTGCTGGCTGTGAGCACCCCCAGCTTCAGTGGTGGTTTGGTGATGCCCAGTCTGGCCATCAGCCCCAGGCGCAGAGCAGGTGCCACCCAGGCACTGTGAAGTCTCCTGTGGGGAGAGCCTTTCGAAACCCCACTGTCCAGCCCAAGGTACCTTGGCGTGATTTCTTCTCGTCTTCTGTTGCTGTCAAGAGGTGTGGAAACCCACCGTACCCATAGGTGTGAAAACCCACTGTACCCATAGTTGTGCAAACCCACCGTACCCATAGGTATGGAAACCCTCCGTACCCATCGGTATNTGGAAACCCACTGTACCCATCGGTATGGAAACCCACCATACCCATAGGTATCCTCCTCTTTTGAAAACCCAGGAGCCCCCCTGAGGCCGCCCTGAGCCTGCCCAGCCCTCTCTCGTTCACCACAGCGTGTGCCACAATCGGAGCGCGGGAAGAGAGAGCAGCGCAGATGGCATGAGGGAAACAGCAAAACGCACAATCTGGCTGCGGAAAGCTGATAGGAAGCAGAACCCTTGGGAGAGCTGAGCAGAGCGGGAGGTGCAGGTCCCTGTACCAGCTCTGGCTGGGTGGGAAGAGGGGAATAGTCTCCAGCGAGGAGCAGCTGGCCCTGTACCACACCTATTACATTTGTTCTCAGATCCCTAGACACCCTGAGGAGTCTGGCTGCATGAAGATCATGGTATTACAGACAGCAGTCATAATGCTGTAGCATCTACTGAACGTAAAGAGGCTGTAGCAGGGTCTGCTCGGGGCTGGAAGCCACCAACCTGGCGGGTGCCTTGGCCAGATCACACCCCCGACAAACCCAGGCATAAAGAGGAAGGGTGTCAGAGGTGGAAGCAGGGAGGACAATGCAGGGGGAATGCAAAGACACTGTCCAGATGTGCTGGGATGGGGTCAGGAGAGCCAAAGTCCACCTGGAGTTGAGTCTGGCAAGGAACACGAAGGGCAACCAGAAAGGACACCAGCAGCCACAAAGGTGATAAGGAGACTGGAGCACCCCACCTGTGAGGACAGGCTGAGGGAGCTGGGGCTGGTCAGCCTGCAGCAGAGAAGGATCATGAGGGATCTTATGAATGTATACCAAGAACTGAAGTTGGGCACAAAGAGGACAGAGCCAGTAGCGACCAGTGCCAGGACAAAAGGCAACAGACACAAACCGAAGTACCAAAAGTTCTACTTTAATATAAGAAAAAGCTGTTCTACTGGGAGGGTGGTTGAACACAGGACAGGTTGTAGATTCTCCATCACTGGAGGTACTCAAAGCCCAACTGGACACAGCCCTGACCAACTCGCTCCCGTTGGCCATGCTTTGGGCAGGGCGTTGCATGAGACACCGCTGACATCGCCTTCCAACCTCAGCGATTCTGTGGGTCTTTGTTGAGTTAAGTAATCTGTCTAACATCACTACATGCATAAAGAAAGGGAGATATGGGAAACGACCATGTTCCTCCAGTGGTGTTTTCAGCTGCAAGCTCCTTTCCTTCAGCTCTGTCAATGCACAGCTGCGGTACATGGGATCCCAAGCTCAGCCTCCCCTGGAGAGAGGCACACGCGTTCTGTGACCAGCACAGCCCCCAGCTCAGCCACGCCGTGAACACGGGCAGAGATCGTGTCTTTCCAGCAGCGCTGCTCCTCCTGCCGCAGAGGAGCCTCCCTGGGCCACGCCGCTCTGACGGCTCTCTGCACGCATGCGAGCGACAGCAGCGTTTCTGAAGGCTTGTTGCAAGGTTTTAGGCTGCCGTCAGCTGAGCAATTCTGGAAATGTTTTCTTTTTCTCTTCCTGCTCCAGTGCCCGTTTATCTGGACCAACAATATCCCCCAAACAGGGGGATGTGGAGGGACCCCAGCTCAGATATGCCATAAAAGCAGCTTGTGTTAAATTAAACCAGCAAAAGTGTTGAACCGAACCGCGAGTGCAGCTGCGCGTGTGGAACGGAGAGGGGTTTGCTCTCGGAAAGGCAGGTCTGCTGAGAAATAGGGGCGAGTGCCAGCAAGGAGGGAAAGGGGTTCCGATACCTCCCAGGCACTGGAGCGCAGGGCTGGGCGGGCTGGAGCAGGGTGAGCCCTGGGAACAGCTCTGCACTGCCGGGAGAGCCCGGGGAGCAGCCCTGGACCTGCCGATGCTCAGACGGACGCAGCAAACACAGCGTGGATGGAAGTGAAGAAAAAAAACAGAGAGTGAAGCCTGCCCAGACGTGCCAGACCTCCAGGCTGGGAGAAGAGGAAGTGTATGGGTAATAAAGGGCTGTAAAAGAACACCCAGAAAGCCAGATCCGTCCTAAGTGAGGGCACGGGGGGTTCACCGCAGTCACTAACGGGAATGCTGATAAGAAAACCAGGGAACTTCGGCCTGTTTGACCTCACTTGTGCTAAGAGGAGTTTTAATCATTGTGCGTCAATGACACCAGCCCTGAGGGCAATGGCAACGTGTCCCCGCAGCAGGGCAGTGACACAGCAATCTGCTTGAAACACAGGGAACCTGAGGCACAGCGAGAGGCTGTGCACACTTTGCAATGGTTCTGGTACAAACGTGGGTTGTCCTCCACCTTCTGCAAACAAGGCTGTCTGCGAGGTCGTGGTGCGCAGGTAGAAGCAGCTCCCTTACACTGATTTCTTCCTCTCTCGCCAAGGTGCTGGCCAGATAACCAAGAGGATGGCACGGTGACCGGAGCAGCCCTGTGACTGCCAGATGTACCCAACTCCATCAGGGAAGGAGGGCAGGGGGTGCCCAACTCCCCCCACCTCTTTGGGATGATTTAGGTCGATCCTTCCCTGCAGAGCCCTGCACCCTGCCAAGGTCCCTCCTGCACAGACAAGGGCCACCACGCCGTAGCTTCTCCCACCTAGGACTGGGGAGATCCCACCCTCCCATTGCCCTGGGCACGATGATTTGGAGACACAAATAAAACCAGTATTATCTGTGACACCGGAGAGCAAGGAACCAGAACACATCTCCATCCTTACAGAGTCTCCTGGGCTGTCGCTCTTCCAGCCACCTCTCCCCGGAGCACGCTGCGTGGTGTTGGGGTTGCACCGCCCCGAGCACGCCCATGGCAGGGCCTGAGCCCAGCTCCGTGCCAGCAGGAGCGTGCCCTCCTCGCACCCACGTGCCCTGGCTTGGCGTGGCCCTCAGGGCCCCCCAACTGCAACACGGAGGGGAAACACCGGCCAGCAGCCTCCGCCCGCCATCCAGGACAGCCCAGCGAGCCCAGGCTGCTGGCGGAGCTTCCACAGCATCCTGGGGGTNAGAGAGTGAAGCCTGCCCAGACGTGCCAGATCTCCAGGCTGGGAGAAGAGGAAGTGTATGGGTAATAAAGGGCTGTAAAAGAACACCCAGAAAGCCAGATCCGTCCTAAGTGAGGGCACAGGGGGTTCACCGCAGTCACTAACGGGAATGCTGATAAGAAAACCAGGGAACTTCGGCCTGTTTGACCTCACTTGTGCTAAGAGGAGTTTTAATCATTGTGCGTCAATGACACCAGCCCTGAGGGCAATGGACACGTGTCCCCGCAGCAGGGCAGCGACACAGCAATCTGCTTGACACACAGGGAACCTGAGGCACAGCGAGAGGCTGTGCACACTTTGCAATGGTTCTGGTACAAACGTGGGTCGTCCTCCACCTTCTGCAAACAAGGCTGTCTGCGAGGTCGTGGTGCGCAGGGGTTTGGCAGAAGCAGCTCCCTTACACTGATTTCTTCCTCTCTCGCCGAGGTGCTGGCCAGATAACCAAGAGGATGGCACGGTGACCGGAGCAGCCCTGTGACTGCCAGATGTACCCAACTCCATCAGGGAAGGAGGGCAGGGGGTGCCCAACTCCCCCCACCTCTTTGGGATGATTTAGGTCGATCCTTCCCTGCAGAGCCCTGCACCCTGCCAAGGTCCCTCCTGCACAGACAAGGGCCACCACGCCGTAGCTTCTCCCACCTAGGACTGGGGAGATCCCACCCTCCCATTGCCCTGGGCACGATGATTTGGAGACACAAATAAAACCAGTATTATCTGTGACACCGGAGAGCAAGGAACCAGAACACATCTCCATCCTTACAGAGTCTCCTGGGCTGTCGCTCTTCCAGCCACCTCTCCCCGGAGCACGCTGCGTGGTGTTGGGGTTGCACCGCCCCGAGCACGCCCATGGCAGGGCCTGAGCCCAGCTCCGTGCCAGCAGGAGCGTGCCCTCCTCGCACCCACGTGCCCTGGCTTGGCTTGGCCCTCAGGGCCCCCAGATGCAACACGGAGGGGAAACACCGGCCAGCAGCCTCTGCCCACCATCCAGGACAGCCCAGCGAGCCCAGGCTGCTGGCGGAGCTTCCACAGCATCCTGGGGGTTTTGGCGTTGTGGCCCCAGGTGACATTTTGCAAGTTTTGGCACCTTTCAGTGATATCCTGAGCAAAGTCCTCCCACAGCCAGCCGGGCTGGTCCCAGCCGGGGGCACCCCAGCAACTGCCACCCATCAGGGCTGACGGCGAGGATGAGCTCCCAGCTCCCCGAGGAGAGCGTGGCTCTGTTCCCCTGAGCTCAGCCTGAGCCTTCAGCCAGTTCTGGCAAAACCATCCCCTCCTGCAGCCGGACGAGACAGCTCGCAGGGCTTCCAGCTGTCAAGGGTTCCAAGTCAGGGTCCAGGTCCTCAAAAACAGGAGCTATTTTGAACGGAGCAGTGTGGGGACTTTTTTGTTCCTTTTCTCATTTCTAAGCCTGCAATGTTCATTTGCCTTAAAAGGTCAAGACCACAAGCACTGGAGTGGTTTTTTCTAAGGAGAAACCCTCAGGGTGAAGTCGTGTTCTCCATTCCAGCAACACAGTCCTGGGGAAAAGCAGCAGACAGCAGCAGCTGGAAACGGGGCTCTCGCTTCTCGCTTGCCTGGAGTTTCATCCGCGTTCACAACCAAAGCCCCAGTCCTGGGAGGTGACGTGGTGACAAACCGCCTCTCCTGCGCAAGGCCACCAGGAGCCGAGCTGGTGCCACCAAGAGCCCCACAGCTGCAGCCCAGGATCTCCAGCTGATCAAAGCAGCCAAGCAGGTCAAGTTGGAAGACTAACTCCCTCTGACAGTATCCCATCCATCTAAATAATGGATCACAGTTTGCTTGCTAATTGCCTCCATTAAGGGTGACTGTGAATCACTCAGCCACTCCAAGTGTTGTACACAGAAACAGCTCCAATGTCAAAACCAACAACCCACAGCCTGGAACTTGGGGCTGGTGGCATCCCGGGGCTCTCAAGCTCAGAGGGAAGCAGGCACCTCTCTCCCCATCGAAGGGAACCCCCCAGATGAGGGCAGGACTGTTCAGGGTGCACTAAGAGAGATAATCCATGCGCAGGGGAACTTTGATCCTACCAGCAGGTCAGCAAATGCCCCCCGGGGCTGTCCCTGCTGCTCTCAAAGGCTGGTGGTCCCACGCCGGGGGCACAGGGTGGCAATGCTCTGCTCTGAGACCTGCTCTGTGCCAGGCGCTGCCAACGCCGTCTGCCCCCTGCTCTGAGCAGGATGATGAAGAGGAAGGAAGGACCAATGTTGTTTTGACTTTTTTCTGGTTGAATTCTATCCTAAATGAGAAACTGAGCGGAACACTAGGAGATTGGAATGTTCCTTTTGCACTGAAATGGGGTAAATTTTGCGATGTTGAAGGCAGTGCACAAAATCACAGTGAACATAACTGCTTGTTGAGAGGGTTTGATTAATGAGGTGCTGTTCATTAAAGTGTTTGAAAGTATTAATTGCTCTTAAAAGCTAAGTGTTGCTCCTACTCCCTCGGCTTTCCCTGGCAATAGGGTTGCCATTTGCAATCGTGTCTGTGCTTGTCCTCTAGTGACGGATTCCTGTGATGCTCAGCGCTCAACACGAGACCTAAGGCTGGATGCAGATTTTCCCCATCAGCTCATCTGGGGTGCCCACACCTTCCTCCGCAGCACCCCATGATGAGCAGCACCAACATCATGTTACTGGCCCCGCCAGAGCCAGAAACCAGATTTGTGCTCAGATGTCGGGGAGCATCGTTAGTGCTCTTCCTCACAGCATCACCCACAGCAGCCTCGCACCCGTGGGGCGCTGAGCCTGGGGGTGGTGCCCGGTGCTGCTGGCTGCACAGCGCAGGCAGCTGCCCCCTCCCCTGCCTCGCCCGGTGCCAGCACCCCAGAGAAGGGGGTTTGTCTGCACAGGGCAGGCTGAGACCAATGGACATGGACACAGAGGAGCCAGCGTTCCTGTTTGGAAGGGGCCTTCTGCAAAAGGCAGCAGCAACACTCTGTTTGCATGTCCCCAGGCTGTTCTCCAGCACATCTCTGTGCCCCCTGCCTGGGTGTCTGGCAGGCAATTCTCACCGCAGATGCATTAACAGGCAGAACGCTGCTAGTGCTGCACAGCCTGGCAGGGGAGAATTGCCTCGGGAAAACCAACGGGCGTCCGCCAGCCTTCCCTCCTGCCCAGGAGGGGTGTGATGGGCCCAGGGGCCGAGGGTTTGCTCTGTGGTCCGGACTCACCCCTCAGATGCTGTCAGCGCTGCTGGTCCAGGCAGTGGCAGATCACGGGCTCTCCAGCACCCAGTGTGAGCGGCAAGTGGAAATCACCTGGTGCAGGCTCACCCAGAGGGGAAACTGAGGCAGAAGTGAAGTGACTTGCCCAAGGTGAGACACGAGGTAGGAGATGCCTTGAGCCTCACACCAGGTTTTGTCCACTTGATTTTTTTTCTTCCTTTCTGGCACAGCTCCCCTGAAACGTGGTGTCTGGCTCTGGCATTAGCCACACATTAGCAAATCCCACAGCACAGGCCAGCGCTGCTGCAGCACGTCATCAGCACTCTCTCCCCTGATGGGGGAGGGAGAAAGAAATCAGTGGGAGCCCTGGAAAGAAGAAGAAAACGTGATAAGCAAATCCTGGTCATTACAATGTGAGGTTTGCTTTATTTTCTCAATTTGGAGGGATTATCACCAGCCAGAGAAGAGCCCTGCCAAGGCACTTCCAGCAGCCTGGCTCAGCCTGGCCTCGAGTTAATTTCCAGCCAAGACGACTTCTGAAAGCACAGGCATCTCTGCAGCACCTTCTGAAAAAAAGGAGGATCAGAGAGGAAGCTGCTCTGGAAGATTTTTTTGCACAAAGAATGGCTTTCCATCCGCAACACCGTCGGACCCTGACAACCGTGTCCCCATCTTACCTGGGAGCGCTGCCAGCGGGGTGATGTTTGTACAGCTCTCCACAGCCCGCCAGGCTTCCAGCACACACAGAGAAGGGCTCAGCGTGGTCCCTGCTGCGGGCACCCCAGCAGCGTGCCGCAGGACAGGACGGCTCAGGACAGCCACGCTCTCCCGGCGCTGCAGACATGGAGATGGAGCGAAACGCAGCCCCAAGCACTGAGAACGCGCTGCTGGGGCTCTCCGAACGGGCACGTTTTGTTCCCGGCTCACAAAGGGGCTCTTTTCCCAGGGATGCTCCCTGTGGCTCTCCGGACTCTCATCAGCCTTTCCAGCCTGCCTCCGCCGAGGCCAGGGGAGGAAACATTTTGCTTTTGGGTCAAAGCCAAGCTCAGCCCCAGCCCCCAGGATGTGGGGCTCCAGCAGCGCTGCAGGGACCGGTGCAAGTGCAACCGCCGCATCGGAACACAGCCGCGTGTCACACGGGCCACGGGCAGGGCTGTGGCTGGGGGGGTTCACGCTGATGGGGGTGATGGGCCACAGGGGAAGGCGGTGAGAGCGTTGCTTGCACGAGCCCCGGGTATGCAGGAGCAGACGGGGACCTGCGAGTGACGGCCCCTCCTCAGCCCAGTCCCCTCAAAGCCCCCCTGGGGACAGCAGCACCGAACCAGGAGGTCGCAGTGCTTTCAGGCACAGGGCACCACGCTGGGAGTTTTTTATTTAACTGAAATGTGTCAGAGCAGGGGACCAAAGGCTTCTTTTCTGTTTCCTCACCTTACAGCTGCTGCTTTGAAGAGGAGGAGCATCACTGCCGAGGCTGCGCTGAGCTCCCCCGGCTTGCCAGGGCCGGTGTAGGGAAGGGAAGAGGCCGATCTGACCGTGCAAAAGCAGGAGGGAGGGAGGGGGACGCAGGGAACCAGGGGACAGGGGTGGAGGGGCCTAAGGATGGGAGGCAGAAGGGGAAACGCTTCTGTCCTCCAGTCCAAACTAGGGAAATGTAAACCATGATGATATTGTCTTTAGTCTTTATCAAAAAGTCAATAAATTCTTTGTGAAGCAATACTTTGAAGAAATAAAGTCTCCAAGTGCTGCAGAGACAGCTCGGTGAAGGTGTCAGAGCCCTGGCTGCAGAGGAGAGGTGCCTTTCGGCTGCTCTTTAGGTGACAGCACTGGGCTCCTGCTGCTCCATCAACCACAAGCCACAAATACCGTTTTTCCCCTTATTCTCTCATTTGATTTCAGCCTGGCAGCCCCCCTCTCAACCATAGCCCCAGTGCTGAGACAGAGCCCTTCCCCCTGCCCTGCCCCACACCAGCCAGGGAGGGGCAAGGGACAGACGGACAGACATGGCCCGGCAGGACAGGCAGCAGCAGGCAGCGCTGCCTTTAACGAGACCGGTTTTACCCAAAGCCCCTGCCCCAAGCCAAGCGGCACGGCGCTGCCCAGCCACGGCGGGGGGAGAGCAGGAGGGAGGGATGCCCCATTTCTGTGAAGCGCCAGTGGTGGGACCCAGTAGCCACCAGAAAGCCAGCCAGCAGCAGTGTGAGCAGCAGCGCTGGAAGGAACCCAGAGGAACGTGCAGCCATCACCCACCGCACGGCAAGCCAAGGGCTGGGGAGATGTGTGTCCCTGCAGGGAGCTCTTGGAACATGGACAAAACCAGCAGAAACAGGGATGCTCCCAGGGAAAAATCCAGCAATTTATCTTTTCTGCTGTTCAAACAGCTCTGCATCGCCTCTGCATCAGCCTCCAGTCTGCCTGGCCTTACATTGCTTTCCTTCATGTTCTGTGCCTCAGTTTCCCCACGTACAGAATGGGAACGTAGCTCCTTGCTTTCCCAGAGAGCTTCTGCTTCTGCTCTCTCTCATTTTAAGTCCTTCCCTGTAAAGGAAGAAATGTTTTCCTGTGC
Organism: Syrrhaptes paradoxus; assembly: GCA_013400615.1. Lineage (NCBI taxonomy): Eukaryota > Metazoa > Chordata > Aves > Pterocliformes > Pteroclidae > Syrrhaptes > Syrrhaptes paradoxus. The sequence continues at coordinate 22,563 of VZTO01002907.1, read as the reverse complement.
GGGGGGTGAGGCAGTGGCCCAGGGTGCCCAGAGAAGCTGTGGGTGCCCCATCCCTGGAGGGGTTCAAGGCCAGGCTGGATGAGGCTTTGGGCAACCTGGGCTAGTGGGAGGTGTCCCTGCCCATGGCAGGGGGTGGCACTGGGTGGGCTTTAAGGTCCCTTCCAACCCAAACCATCCTGTGATTCTGTGATTCTGTGATTCTGTGATTCTGTGAGGTTTTATATCATTCATTAGATGTCTGGCTCTCAGGAGAAGCAGATGACCACTGGCTGCTGCTCTCCTGATGTGATATAAATGCTCTGAGGTCCTACCAGAGTGAAGGAATTACTTCCCCCCCACACACACAGTAAAGGACCATCGCCCAGAAGCCACTGCCGAGCCCAGCCCCACTGCCATGTGCCAGGGTGCCTCCGTTTGCCCCAGTGCTGTCCCTGAGAGGTGCCACCACCTCGCCCACCCCCGGCGCATTGCCTGCCTGCAAAGCAGCAACTGCGGCTACGTGAACCCAGCGCTCAGAGCCCGTCCCCAGTGGGGACCAAGCCATCAACGGGCCACACGAAATTCTTCAGGCGGAGAAAGTTCAGGCAGGAAAGAAATCAATAGATTGTAATCGTAAAAGCAAGTCTCAGTGGGAGAAGGCGCCTGGGCAGGCAGCAGCAGCCGCATCTGCAGCTCAGTCTGGGTTTGCTGGGGGCTGCCACGCTCCCCCAAACCCGGCTCGCAGGGCTGGGCAGCTGGGTGTGCGTGCTTGCCCCACTTTGGTCTGCAAACAAAACAGCGTGCCAGCTCTTTGTGTGTGCGGAAAGGAGTGATACAGGATGGGAGAGTGGTGCACAGCTGAATGTACCCATGGACTGAGTGACCCCAGCAGCCACGGTGCATCAGACGGAGGCTTTCTCTCCCTGCCCAGGCGGGAAAAGCTGAATTCCACCCGTAAAGCCGGGTGAGTAACTCTGATTTAGCAACCCAAACCGGGGTTTGCACTGTGCGTCTGCAGCACGAAGGGACAGCACAAAGCAGGGTGACATCTGCTCGTCAGAGGGACCTTCGCTCTGGGCTCAGTGCCTTCGGTGGGATGCTCCCAGGGTCTCCAATGCCACTCGGGGTTGGCAGGTGGATGGTGACCAAGGAGCAGTGCAGATCCCCTGCCCTTTCCTTCCCTGTTCGGGGCTCTGTCAAGGGGAGCAGAGACTGTGATACTGAAAAACAGTTCTTTATGTCCGAGTTCTTCCATCTCATAACAAAGGAGAAACACCCTTTGTCCTGGAGGATGGAAAGCAGCTACAGAAAGATTTAATTGCCATGTCTGGAGAGGGAGGGAGAGCAGGAGTCACTCACCTTTCTCGCAGAGTCCCCAGGCAGCACCAGGAGGTGGAGGGAGCTTGGGCTCCCTTTGATGTGAAAATCTCGGCACTTCGGAGAGACACAAACACCCAAAGGGGCTGAGGGAAACCAGACAGGCACAGGAAGGGCTGGAAAACCAGTCTCGTACCTCCTGGTTTTTTTCTTCAGCATACGGGAGGCAGCAGTGACCGATGGGCAAAGCGTCGGGGTGCTGGGGTGCCTTTCCCCAGGGGTGGGGAGCTCTGTCCCCGTGTCTGCCACCTTTGGGAATGACAGCCATCAGAGACGACACTTGATGTACATCCGCCTGTGAGGACTGTGAGCTGCAGAGAGCACCTGCCGAAAGCGTTGCTGAAATACCCAAAGGAGGCGGATTGTCACCCATGGCAGTGATCTTACGTCAGCCCCAAAGAATACACACCATGACGTGCAACCGGCGCACAGCCATCCCATCATCAGCTGCTGAAGCATGGCAGCTGCTTTCAGCACCTGGAGAGACCTCAAAGGACAAGCTCAGAGATTTCCCACTTCAAGCCAGAGGAGAAAGTGAAGCACGATCGCTGTTTTTTAGGAAATTCTGACTTTCTGAAATTCCTCCTAAGGCAGACAGGCAAAAGAAAAAGAGTCACTTTGATATTTTCATGCCAAAAAATCATTTGGGAAGTGTTAGATTTCAACCAAGTTGGTACATTTCCTTCTGATACTTTAAAATGTGACATTATAATATAATTCACAATATAAAATACGCTCTTAGTCTTTTAAAGGAAGGATTTTTTAAAGAACTTTGTGCAAAACCAGAAGTCACAAGAAGTGCTGCTGGCCCAGAGGTGCTCTCTGGCACCTGCCCCATGAGCCCTCCCTGGGGTGGTGGCAGATCCAACGACCAGCAACTGGTGACTTCACGGTGCTCCTCGGACCTTCCATTAATTTTTCCTCATATCAATGTTCTTTCAGAAACAACCATTTTTCTTTCTGCACAGCACCCGAGGGGCCTTCCAGCCTTACTGCGATATGATAAACACGGGTGAGAAGGGTCTGCATCTGGACGGGCAGTGAGGAGGTGTTGGGCTGGGGGCAGGCAGAGCTCGTGGGCTGGTGGCTGCGCAAGGTGACACACTGGGCACAGCAGCAGGGGATGATCAGGCACATATTCGGGGGCTGTCAGCATGCACGTATAATAAAAGCCAATTAGACGCATATGACAGACTGTAAACCTCTTGTGTGTTGTTAAAAAAAAAAATGTTTTCAGCTTGTCTGCCTTTAGAGAGCTTCTCAATAACACAGTTTTACTCTGGCTGAGAAATTACAGGCATCCCGCCCACGCCACACAAAGCCTGACATTTCCAATCACATCATCTTCCTTTTCATTTTTAACAGGAAAAAAAAAATATATCCCAAAAAACACCTCAACATGACTTATCATTTGCAAGCCGAGCCAGATATGGTTTCATCCACAACTGCTGGAGCTGATCAGATGGTGTTGTGTCTTATAAATAGCATTCCTGCATGGTTATTGCAGCGCACACGGCCAAGAGACTGCCCTGTGCGAGCTTCCAAACTCCATGGTATGTTCAGCAAACCAGCTCTGGAAAAGACCATTATCATTACAATTAGACATTATAATTTCTGCCGTGTCTTCACACAAATGAAGCAGCAGGTTTGAGCTTTCGTGCGCTCCAACCTGTGGCCAGCTGAAAAGCAAACTCATTTTTTCCCGCGGCATGGCAGGGCCACCCAGCTGCAGGGGACAGTGTCCCCAGCTCTGCTCAGAGCCATGGGCAGCAGGCAGGGCACTGGCAGCGTGGCACCGTGTTGGCTGCTCTGCTCTGAGATGTGTGACAGATTTTGCTGCGTTTCCCTGGCACAGGCGGGGGGCTCACAGCCCAGCAGCGCAGGAGACCCGTGGCGGGGCAGCTGCTCCACGTCCCGCTCACAAATCCATGGGATGAAATGGTGCTGGCGCTGCTCTCGCTTTGGTGAACAGGCAAGAACTCAGGATCTTGAAATCTCTCCCAGACCCATTTTTTTTCCTGGATTTGGAAATGTGGTTTATGTACACACTGAGCACACAGCTGCGGCAGCACAGCACCATCACTGCCGCGCCTGGGACAGAGGTGTCCAGCATCGTCCCAAAGTGTGCGTGACGCCAGACGGGGCCACAGTGTGGGATCACGCGTCCTGTCCCCCCGGGCTGTGCTGGAAACCGCAAAAACTGGGTCTCGGGCAAAGAGGAACCTTCCCGCGTGTTTGCCGGGGAGGTGCCCAAGGGGACGTGGCCGCTGGGTCCGTCGGGGCGGTGTGCGGCGGGGTGGCGGGGTCAGGGAGCCCCGGTACGGGGTGGGAGCAGCGCGGGGGCAGGCAGGCGGGCAGGCGGTCCCGGAGCAGACGCTGAGCGTGAGGAGCCGCTGGCACAGCGAGGGCAGGGCGGCTGCGGGNGGCTGTGCTGGAAACCGCAAAAACCCCAGGACAGACACCCGCCCACAGTGCCCCGGTTCTGCTGGGCAGCGTTCCCACCGGCTGTGGCAGGGGCGGGACGCGGTGCCCGGGCAGAGCGGCATTCAGCTGACCTGAGAGAGGAAACTGGGTCTCGGGCAAAGAGGAACCTTCCCGCGTGTTTGCCGGGGAGGTGCCCAAGGGGACGTGGCCGCTGGGTCCATCGGGGCGGTGTGCGGCGGGGTCAGGGAGCCCCGGTACGGGGTGGGAGCAGCGCGGGGGCAGGCAGGCGGGCAGGCGGTCCCGGCTGCGGGCAGTGGGGTGGCAGCGCTGGGGACACCAGCAGCTCTGTGCCACATCCCGTCCCCAGCACCGCCAGCACCAAGGGCACCTGCTGCCCCCGCACCCGGAGGAGCCAGAGGACAGCCGGCGGCTTCCCAGCACGGGGAAAAAATCCAGGAGGGGTGTCAGGGACCGGACCCCTACCCATTCCCTCCCGGATGATCCATGTTTATGTCTCAAACAGCGGGCAGAACACTTTCTAAGGAAGAGATTCCACCAGGAGTCCAAGGGCAGAGCACTCACACAAAACCTTCCCAAAGAAGAGACGCCACCATGTCTGGGAACATTAGCAAGTCGTTACCTCTGTCGGTGGGGCATGGGCGCTGAGGGCTGGAGTCGTCTCCCCGGTGGAGAACCAGCTGCTCCCCCTCCCCACGAAGCTCACCTGGATGCGGGGCTGTTGCGCCCCCCAAAGGTCAACCCCGAAGGTGACCTGGATGCTGGGTCCCCCCCGGAGGGGCGGTTCGGGACTGGACCGGGCTGAACTGTATAAAAGGTGAGCTCGGGCTGTGCCCCCTGCAGACCCATCGCCCCCCGGTAGACACATCACCACCCCACGCACGGATTTTCTGCCTGAAACGGAGACTTCTGCCTGAAGAGAAGACACGTGCTGGGACGAGGGGTTGGTGATGTTCTCTGTGTCTCTGGGTGTCTCTGTCTCTTTAACTCTTTCTGCCCCTGTTTCCTACTTTCCAACTCTTTTCTACTGTCTTATTTGGTGCTTGTCTCGGAGAAGTCCATTGGTGATGGTTTTGCGGTTGCTGAGGTCAATAAACTTGTGTTGTATTGCTTCCTCGAGTCGTTGTCTGACTCCACCGAGCCGATGCTGCTTTTGGGGGAATCACCAAAAACCTCTCTCGACCGTCCACGGGAGTGGGGCGAGACAAGGGGAGACTCGCACCCTGCACAGAGGATGGGTGCTTCTCTCGCCGGCATCAGGGAACGGGCAGGTTTGGGTTTTTTTTAATTTCAATTCAGGGGTCGTTAGAGCTCTCACAGGTCGTTAGAGGAGATACATTGAGAACTGGGGGAGGAAGGGGCTCCCCCGCAGCCCCCGGCTGCGCTTTGCCGCAGGACAGCGCCGGAGCAGGTCAGCGCTGGCCTTTTAAAACATCAACGAACTGGAAATTTCTCCAGCTCCCTGCAAACCCACCCACAAAACCACGGCACCAGAGTGCCTTAAAGGCTTAGAGACAGCAGCAAGGAGAAAACCAGCCTGACACTGTGATTCTTTTCTATATTTTATTGTATTTAAGCCAATTACATTCTTACTCCTTTTCCTGACGTCTGACTCAGAATTTGAGAAAATTTAATGCTGGCATTACTGGAGAAGAAATATGATGTGAAGATAATTTTAGTTTCCAAAGAGCCTGCTTCCAATGGCTGTGATTTTGCTTTCAGCTGGTGCAAAAAGCTGCACTGATACCTTTTGTTGAATAATGCATCTGGGATAACGTCCTCCGATGCAGGGAGAGGTCTGGCACACCGCCTGCTCCGCTTACACCCTGCTCAAGTGCTATTTAATGGCTTCCAGGGGATTACAAACAGGGAGTGGGCTTTGTCCAGGCTCCCTGCACAGCAAAAGATGTGATTATTCTCCAGGAGAGCCGGTCTGCAGCTGGATCTTTGTGTTATTACATACAAATAATCTTCATCCGCCAGTACCTGCCGCTCACAACACTGAATCTAGCATTCAACTAACAATTGCATCCATTATCTGACAAACCTTAACCAGAAGAAAGAAAAAAAAAAAAAGAGCCAGAGGGCAGGAGGATGGTTTGTCCTGGAGCATCCCTGCCTGGCCTCAGCTGCCACCCTCCCAGCCTCTGCCGGCAGCGCCACTGGGCTGACGTGCTGGCACAGACCCCTGGTGCCCAGCCCCAAAAGCGACCAGCAGCACCTTGTCCTGGTGCCATCCCAGCGCCTGCCTGTGCTGTGGTGGCAGCCGGGGAAGCCGGGCTCCATACAGCTCCCTTCCCTCCCCGCTGTGACAGCTGCCTCGCGCCACACTCAAAAGGATCGGAAACATGTAATTATCTCGCGTTTTCCAACAGCATCAGCCCCAAAAGTTCCTGACTTAGCATTCAGCGTGCAGTAAACAAATCAATACAGGCATGACATCTGGTTTTCTGTGCTGCCTCGCTGACAGCGCTCCTGACGGGGCAACACCAGTGAATCCCAGCAGCCACCCCGGCAGGGCCAGTTTAGCAGGAGGGTCGTGCTGATGTTGGCAGGTGAAGCAGCTCCCATCGTCCAGCTGCCCTGTGAAAAGCCAACACCAGGCACCTTCTATTTTTTTTCACCAAACTCGTGGAGATACAGCTGCAAAACACTGCACAGGTGCCCATGCCGATGCTGCAAACACCCCCTGCCACTGCTGGGCACCCGAAGCAGCCTCGGCTCTGCCTGGGCACAGGGAGGGTGGTGGCGGCAGACCAGGCACTGGTACCTGGAGACCGACCGTGGGCCAGGACAGCACGCTGCCACCCTGCCTGTGATGGGTTTGCTCTTGGCTGGGAGCCAAGCCCACACTCCTGTTCGCTCACCCTCCACCCTCCCGAGGATGGGGGAGAGAATTAAAGGGGTGAAGGGAAAAAAGGACTCATGGGTTGAGATAAGGACAATTTAATAACTAAACTACAATAATATGAAAATAATAGTGTATACAAATATACAAATGAGTGGCACACAGTGACACTGCCCCCCACCCGATGACTAAGGCTCAGCCTGTTCCCGCCTAACGATCCCGGAGCAGGGAGAGTCCCGAAACCGCACTCACGGAACAGAGATACCAGCCTGAGTGTCCCAGACCGAGAGCTGACCGGAGAGGGGGGAGATGACCCTGGGAGAGCGACCACCTGGAGCGAGATGACCCGGAGCAAAAAGAGATCCGGAACAAAAAGGGATGAGCTTCTGGAGGATCCTCACCTACATACTGGGCATGCTGTGAATGATATGGAATAGACTATTGGCCACTTTGGGTCTCAATCCCGAACCTAAGATCAAATCCTGGGCCAGTAACTGGGGCTCTGCTCCCTCCCAGCTCCTCCTGTTTGCAGACAGCCAGAGAAGCTGAAAGACCTTGGCAGCCACATAAACATCACTTTTTATCAGCTTTCTTCTGAGAACAAATCCAAAACACAGCTTCTTGCTGGCTATTATGAAGTTAACTCTGTCTCAGCTTAACCCAGGACACTCCCCCCGGCTATAACCTACCCCCTCTGACCCCTGGGCATGGGCAGCTCAGCTGCAGGGCAGACTGCAGCCCCCTCAAGGGAGAAGTCTCCCCCCAGAGTGGTCCCCAGGTGCTGGGAGCAGCCCAGGACCCAGCTCTGGGATGGGGAGTGAGCTGAGCCCCTGCCCCGCACCGCAGCATCCCCCTCGCTGCGGCCACCCAGGGGCCACCACTTCTCTTACAGCCGTGAGACTCCGTCGGATGCCAACCCACCCACACAGCACTGTCCGCTCCATTGGCTCTTCTTGGCTCTCTGTGGGACTGCGGGGAGCTGGAGGGGGGGCCGTGGGGCAGAACTTATCTCTGGTGCACTCTGCGCACAGGAACACGACCCCAAAGAGCAGCAGAAGGGGAGGGGAGGGATGCTGTGGCGGTCCCAGTGATCCACAGCATGGATCAAGCTGTCCTAACGGTCACCCCAGGGTCTGTTTGGACACTTGGAGCACAGGGCTGCCGGGCCACGCAGTGATGGATGGGGCACGGGGCCGTTCCTAAATGCCATTCGGAAGGCAGAGTTTAAGGAGAGGTGAAGGGTGCAATTAAAAAAGGGCCTAAAGCAGTGGGGATAACCTCATTATTCATTGGTATCGTATTCAAAATACATCTGGTTGCTGATGAGGGATCTGTCCATAGAAATACTTGCTGTGATTCACACGCCATCCCAGAAGACGCAGTGAGGTGAGATGAGATGCAATGTCTGTCTCACGCTCATCCAGCAGCCTCATGGGCACTGACAGGAGACGGGACCGACTGTTCCACGGAAACAAAGAGACAGGATCAGGGCGTGCTCCAGTTTTCTTTTCTGAAGCAACCTCCAAGTTGAGGAAAGCTGCTGGGGTACATAAACCTCGACCAGCTGGAAGGGCTCACCCAGAGTCCTGCCTCCAGGATGATGAAAGCCCAGAGAAGCCAGAATGAAACCAAATGCAGAGAATAAAGGATGAAAACGACGGGCAGGAGATACAGGTCACAGGTTAGAAATGCGGGCTGCTGAGGGAGTGGGGGAGATCCTGATCTCCTCTGCACAGATCAAGAATGGCCCAAATCTGCACACAAAAACCTGCCATTTTTACTGTCAGGGAGCAGATCCAGCCCCCAGGCTGGCCGGGGCCAGCTCCAGGAGGTGCTCAGCAGCAAACACAGAAGCACAAGTTGCCGTGCTGGCAGGACACAGAAGCTTTAAGCCTTGAAAACTCTGGAGCTCTCCTGGGGAACATTCCTGCTCAGCTCATCCCAGGGAGAGGTGGCCAGGGGACCCTGGGCAGGGGAGGAGAGGAGGTGCAGCAGGGCAGCGCACGTGGGACATCACTGTCCCCACCACATGAACATCGTGCAAACTGCCATCAGCAGCGTGGGCAGGAGCGGCCTGAGCCTGCAGGCATGTGCTGTGCCCAGCTGTCATGGTTTTGGCCCTGGCTGGTAGCCAAAACACAACAACCGCTCACTCACCCTCTCCTCTCCCAGGGATGGGGGAGAAAATTAAAGGGGTGAAGGGAAAAGAGACTCATGAGTTGAGATAAGAACAATTTAATAATATTGGAAATAATAATGATAATAATATATGATAATAATATAGTAATATATACAAATGAGTNGCATGGGATGGAACAGACCATTGGCCAGTTTGGTCTCAGTCCTAAACCTAAAGTCGAATCCTGGGCTGGTCACTGGGGCTGTGCTCCCTCCCAGCTCCTCCTGCCCCTGCAGACACGGGCACAGCAGAGAAGCTGGAAAGTCCTCGGCTGTCCTGGCAGCAGCTCTGCCCATCAGTGTGTGATCAGCTTCTCCTCAGCACAAACCCAAACACAGCCTCACCCCAGCTGCTGGGAAGAGTTCACTCTATTCCAGCTGAGCCCAGGACAGCGGCGCACTTATCACAGCTCTGCCCCTCCATTCACTCAGGAGTTCAGCCTCTCTGCTCCAGGCTTGTCCCCCTTGTCAGCAGGGTCCTGGTGTGCTGAATAAAAAAGTTAATTCAAGCAAAATCAAGGACTTAATGGTACCCAGGCTGTGTCTTCCAGAGAGCTGCTTCTCACCAGCCAGATACATGCCCCCCTTCTTCACATCCATCCCTGCATCCCTCCCTGCATCCATCCCTGCATCCCTCCCTGCATCCCTCCCTGCATCCATCCCTGCATCCCTCCCTGTATCTCTCCCTGCATCCTTACCTGCATCTATCCCTGCATCCTTCCCTGCATCCTTCCCTGCATCCCTCCCTGCATCCCTCCCTGCATCCTTACCTGCATCTCTCCCTGCATCTCTCCCTGCATCCCTCCCTGCATCCCTCCCTGCATCCTTCCCTGCATCCATCTCTGCATCCCTCCGCGAGTGACCTCAGCCCCGAGGGCAGGTGACAGGTGCCTTGTTACAGATGGGAACGCAGCGGTGAGCAAAGGGAGCATCTCATGGCCACCTCCGCAGGTCCAGCCACCTCCACAGGTCCTGCCACCTCACCAGGCAGGGAGCAGGCAAGGAGCAGGCAGGGAGGGCAGCAGGCAGGCAGCAGGCAGGGAGCAGGCAAGGAGCAGGCAGGGCAGCAGGCAGGGAGGGCAGCAGGCAGGTGGGGCAGCCCATCTTGCCCTGGGCAACAGCTACAGCCCATAAGAGCCTCAGCCCTTATCTTCTGCTGAGGACAAAAGCCATCAACAAAGTCCTAATTAAAAAACAAGGATGAAGCAAAAAGCACAGCTAATTGCTTTTTGACTGCAGAACAAAAGCTGCTCCTCTGCTTAATTACACAGTGAAAATGAGAAGAATTTAAACAGGAATTATAAGTAATCACACAAGCAAAGAAAGGGGAGTGAACGCCTGCAGAAACCTGAGTGCAGCCTGAGCACAGAGAGGCAGGCAACAGCTCCAAGAGGGGGATGACAAGGAAAGTATTTAAGACTCATTATATTGAGCTAATTGGCTGCTCCTCAAGTGCCTCCCTCCTTGGGCACTCCAAGCACCTTGTGCATCCTGGGGAACTGGAGCTCTGCAATCCTCCAGAGAAGTCCTACGGGTCATAATCACAGGCTGTCTCTGGCAGGCTCAGCAGCAGAATGAGCCACTCACCCACCCAGGCCAGCGACCCTCGAGGACAGTCCCCACACAGGGCAAAATGCGCTTCACCCACCTCCTCCTCCTTCTGGCACACTCTGCCGGGCGAGAGACCACACAAGGTCTCCTGAGAGCAAAGCTTCCCCAAGGACGGGTGCTGCGGCTGTGGGATGGGTGGGCAGAGGTCGGGTTATTGTCTGGGCAAAGGGTCCCCAGGGATGGAGAGCGCAGAAGAGAACCTGAGCCCTGCAGCTCACCTCGGCCCAAGCCCAGGGCTACACAGTGGCCCACGTGAAGTGAGCTGAGTGGCCTGGCTCCGAGACAGGCGGTGGGACCAGAGCAGCTCCAGGAAAAAGGGAAGATATCATTTTCACAGAATCACAGAATCACAGAATCACAGAGTCACAGGATGGTTTGGGTTGGAAGGGACCTTAAAGCCCATCCAGTGCCACCCCCTGCCATGGGCAGGGACACCTCCCACTAGCCCAGGTTGCCCAAAGCCTCATCCAGCCTGGCCTTGAACCCCTCCAGGGATGGGGCACCCACAGCTTCTCTNGCCCCGCCATCTCTCCTGTAGCCCCCTTTCAGCACTGGAAGGTGCTGGAAGGTCTCCCCGGAGCCTTCTCTTCTCCAGGCTGCACACCCCCAACTCTCTCAGCCTGTCCTCGCACGGGAGCTGCTCCAGCCTTTGACCATCTCTGGGGCTCCTCTGGCCCCGCTCCAGCAGCTCAACGTCCTTCTTGCACTGGGGGGCACAGACCTGGACGCAGTGCTTCATGTGGGGCCTCATTTGAGCAGAGCAGAGGGGCAGAATCCCCTCCCTCCACCTGCCGGCCACGCTTCTCTTGATGCAGCCCAGGACATGGGGGGTTTCTGGGCTGCGAGTGCACATTGTCAGGTCACGTTCAGTTTTTCATCTACCAACACCCCCAAGTCCTTCTCCTCAGGGCTGCTCTCAAGCCATTTTGTGCCCAGGACAATCAGTGGTGGAGAAAGGAGGTGGGGAAAGAGGAGGAGGAACATCGGCTACATTGAACATCTCAGGGTCTGCACTGGAAGAGTGATTCCCACGCTCCTGAGGGCTGAGTGGAAACAACGGCAGGAAAGATGGAAACAGTCAAATTAATGTTTGCTTACCCAGAGGACAGCCAGCCTGCAGAGCTCCCTGCGCCAGGAGGTCCTTGCGTCACATACGAGGTGTCAGGCCACACGCAAGGGGCACGGCACACGACAGTGAAGGGTGCCTCCTTACCAAGGAGAAGACTCCCTGTCGTCCCCAGACCCTGGACTCACCTGGACAGCAGTGACACAGAGGAGACGCTTGGCCAAGAGGCAGCGTTTCCCAGCAGTGAAAGCACAGGATGGTGCTTCAGCCCTGGCACAGGCAGATTTTTGCCTTTGCACGAGCTGCTCTGGCTCCATCACCTCTTCCATCGCACCCAGGGATGCGGCTCCCACAGCCCCAGAGGGACAGGCTGAGCCCGCTTGGGTCGCTGGGTGCAGGAAGAGCTCACAGTGCTGTGTAGCCATGAACTGTGCTGCTGGGAACCTGCCCTTTGGGCTAAATCCCCGTCTCGGGTCCAAACCAGCCCCAGGTGCAGCATTAGCCACAACACGTCAGCCTGTTATTCCGCTGGCAGTAAAGGGCAGGAGAGCACTCTGAAGTGCCAAATCAATACGAATCAATAGTTATTTCTTTCCCTTATCAGAGGGACTTGGGGAGGGAGAGACCATCAACATGAGGAAATCAAAGAAAATGGGAATGCCACGGGAACAGGCTGGTTGGTGTGTGAGCCCTGCAATGCCAGCTGGAGGCTGGTCACTCTTCAGGCTTCATGAACGCTGAGGGACTGCCACATCACCAGGTGCTGGGAGATGCAAAAGCCAAAAGCCTTTTGTCACCAGCTTTTGTAAGCAGTGCTTTGTGTTCCAGCTGCCCACGGGGGCGGGAGCCCTGGTTTGGCCCCACGTTGAAGACACAGCCTGAGGCTGCCAACCCCCCAGGGACAGACTCTGCCCAGGAGACAGGACCCAGCCTCAGTGTTCTGCACCCAGCAGAGGAATGGCTGGAGCTTGTGCTCAGCACCGCACATGTGGCTCTTGGGCATGGCTGGTATATGGATCAGATCCTGCTTCAAGTCACATCCAGCAGTCCCCTGCAGAGCTGGCTGCATTGGGAGGGCCAACACCATGATACAGGGCTGGGGACTAAACTGCCCAGACACTGACCTCCTGGGACCATGCTGTTGCTCTTGGTGCCTGGCAGAGCCATGTGTCCTCGTGCAGGACGGTACATACCATACCCATGCCCATGCCATACCCATACCCATGCTATACCATGCCATACTTATACTCTACCCATACCCATTCAGAACCCATACCCATGCCATACCCGCACCCATTCAGAACCCATAGCCATGCCATACCCATACCCATGCAGAACCCATACCCGTGCCATACCTGTACCCATACCATACCCTACCCATTCCATGGCTCCAGCACTAAAGCCCAGAGAGCCTGGACATCTGGCCATAGTGCTGCTAAAGCACGCGGTGCTCCAGGGCAGGCCTTTTCTCAGCAGTAATGACATCCATCATCAATCCATCAACAGGCATGTTCGGCTCCTGTAGGAAAGCCCATCAAGTTTTTAACTTCAGTAAATCCTGACCAATCCTGGCCGGGTTAGCCAGTCCAATGAGCTATAAATTCCTTTGTGCACTGTCTCACAATGATCGATGATCGCCTGTACCATCTGCAAACACAAAATTACTCTGATGTTCTGTAGGAGGGTCCTGCTCTCCTTGGCTCCACGAAGAACCAACTCCATTTCAGGGCAGCAACGCCCTGCGGAGGGAGCGGGCAGGATCTCCAGCTGAGGGACCCCAGCTCGGAGCCTGGGAGCACCCACTCTGGGTCTCACAGGTGCCATCTCATAGGAGATGATTTAAATGTTCAGGTGCCTTGCATCAGTAGATGCTTCTGAAAATCCTGGTCTATCCTGCTGTGCCCAGACACCTCTGAGGTGGCCAAAGGTAAGAAAGATTTGCGAGGACCCCACATGGCCCTTCAGCAGGCTGAGATACAAAAGCTATCGGGAACCACAGCAATGGCCAGGGGTGCCAGGTGCTGCCGGCCGGGGCCAGGCTGCTCACGGGGACATCCCTCCGCTGTCCCTGTCACCTAGTGACCACCAGGGAGGGCGGTGCAGGCAGGCGGGGACAGTTTGCTCTTGTGTATGGGATCACCGAATTTCAGGGCTTTAAAAACACGACTTGCAGCCAGAACAAGGCAGAAGACTGGTGGATCACTCACCCGGACAGAGCCAGGTATGAGCCCACTGCAGAGGTGAAGGGAAGATTCAGTTCTTGCTTATCTTCCAAACGCTCTGCTGTTCCCGCACATACCGGGCTGGCTTTAAAACCACTGTGTTTTCAGGAGAGCTGTGGCAGCTGCTGAGCAAGCAACCCTGCAGTAACAACCACCTGAACTCACTGGCAGAGACCACGGCCCTGGCACCAAGCCCCTCGCCCTGCCCGATTCCTCCCACCCTCCTGCCTGGGGAGTTCCCCTTGCGCCGTCCCGCGCAGCGTCAGAGGCAGCACACGCTGCGGCACCACGACGCGCTGCACTGTGGTTTGTTCTGTTTGCATGCGCTTCTCAGCATTATAGATCTGGCCTTTGTCTTTGTCATTTGTGTCTCCAGTTCTTCCCCTACTCAGTACGTGAGTTGCTATGGAAACAATTATTTCATTGGTATGAGTAATCTTCCCGACAGCCACAAAAGCAGCAAAAAGTCAGTTCATATGCTGCACCTTCTACTTAACTCAGTTAGCTGCTAATTAGCTCTTCCCTTGGAAGTGATCAAAATCTCTGCCACCAGTAATCTGTGGGGAAAAATAAAGAGTTTTGGCTGGCTGCTGTGATCACTGTGTGCTAACTTTGCAAGGATCAGAGAAACCCAACAGGTAGATGCTGA
>VZTO01002906.1:21280-76596 GCA_013400615.1 Syrrhaptes paradoxus | reverse complement strand
TCTAACAATTCAGTGCTTAGTCATGGAAACATCCAAGTTTTCACTCTTTTTTACCATCTCCCCAGTGAAGTTCTCTTCTGTTGCAGTCTGGCTTTTTGATGTAAACTCCTAAAGTCACAGCTACTCCATTTCCCCTGGTCAGCCCCTGTGTCTGTTTTGTGCAAATCTCCTTTATTCTACATTTACATTTGATTTTTTCTGTCCTCTTGCAGGACTGACCAGCACCGAATTTTAGCCTTTCCCTCCCTGTCAAGTGTTATTGGCAGATGATTTAGCACTGCAGCCAAGATGCTTGACTCAAAGCTGTGTTTTTAATAATTTCAGGTTTTCTTCTTGCTAGATAAGTGGTTGGTCAGCTGAGGATGTGAGTAAAGTAAGGCACCAGTAACAGCTGTCAATTCACTTCTCACCAGTCTCAGTCTGGTGCTGGGAGCACTGCTGTGGTGTGAAGGAGCCACCTTAGAGAAGGGGGTGGAGACAGTCCAGAGTTCAGTGCAGTGGAGATCTGCTCCTGTCCCAGTTTGCCACCTCCTTTTTCCTGAGGCTACATGACATTCCTGAATCTTGTATGCCATTCCCTAAGCCTGCCAGGTTCCAAATGCCATCTCACCTTCCAGTCCAATCACATTACATTTTCCTGACTGGTGCAGAAAAGCAAGGGATTTACTGGAAGATTCTATGGGATGGGGGAAAAGAGGACAAGGCAGAGAATGAATAGTGCTTTGTCAAACAAAAGGCTAGTATCTTTTTCTTGTGTAATTTCATAGCCTGCAACCTTTTCGGATAAAGCAAATTAGGCAAAACAAAAAGGATTAAAGAGAAACAGAAATGATTTATCGTGCTTTTAAAAAAAAGACTCACATTTTTTTTGCTTTGTCTTTTAATATTATTATTTAAAGTAAAAGGTAATTGGACAAATTTAAAAAAAAAAAAAAAGAGAAAACATAAAGGAACACCACAAATAGCCGTGTTGAAGAATAATGAATTCAGCAGACAGAAGGACTTGTGTCCAAAATAAAAAATGCAGAAAAGTGTAGGTTGGAATTGATATTGACTGTGCAACGTTCACAGTGCTAAGGGACCTGCAGAAGAAACAAGAACATTGCAGCCATAAAGTGAAAACCTGGTCCACTGTGAATACAGAGAAGAGTGGGAAAGGCAGTGTTTTTATGGGGTTGCTTTTGCACATATGGCCTCTTGATTTAACCTGCTTATAAAGTCAGAGTGACAGGATGTAGATTAGTAGTCAGCATTCTTATTTAGCCATTTCTCTCCAGGTTGATTTACACTGCTGTGATTTCTTGTCTTTTGTCTTTTCCTGATGATTGGCGACTATTTGCTAAACCCGTCTATTCTCTTTTACACTGTTTTGTTCTGATAGAAGCCATAAAAGTTAAAATGCTGGTAATTTACCTTTCTTTGAGTGTGTACATGTGTGTTGCCTACAGTTCATACCCTTGTCTGTGCCACAAGCAAAGCCTCAGTCAGTAAGTCTTCCAGGAGAAGGAGCTCTGAAACAGCTGGCATGACCCTTCTGCTGATACTTGTTTCTTCCTGGACACCCCCTTGCTCAGAGTAGGCAGGAATTCTGACCTATATCCTCTAGATCGATGTGCTCCATCAAAGCATTGATCAGCAAAATCCTATTAAAACTTTGTGGCACCCATAGCTTTCTTCTCCCAAGTGGATCCCTTTAAAGGGATTATCGTGTTAGGCAGAGAAGAGATTGTGCTTGCCAGGAGCTGTAACTCAGCATCTGTTCAGGTGCCTGCAGGTGGCTGTGTATTGTTATTTCCTGCTTCAGCATTGCTCCTGGGTGTTACACACTTGAGCAACTCCTTGGTGAAGGCTTCCTAGGAGGGCTTCAGGGCAGGAAGGAGGCCCCCACCCCGATACAGCTGGGAGGGGGCATATGGGGTCCTGACATTACACTTTTTTTGTATTTGGGACTCAAATGTGTTCAGTGCTGAGATGAGAGAGATGTGTTCAGGCAATGAACTGTAACCCTTCTGACACTGTTGTGACCATCTTTACACATTGGTAATGGATTTTATGCAATTCTCTGCCGTGGTTATGTGGAGCCTGCCAAATCTCACAGTATTATCCCTCTCTCTGTAGAAGACAGAGGTGGGGGATTGCGTGAATTTTTTTTTTGTACTCTTGCATACAAACATAGCAGGGAGCCTTCAAACTTACAAGGAACAGGCAAGGTCATAGTTGGGAGAAAGACAATAAGTTGCTGACTTGTCTACCTGTCTTGGGGCTATCAGAATAAGCTAAATAAATGCACATTAAGCTGTTTGGAAGGATGTAAAGTGATAATCATATGAAAACAAATGTCATTTTTGCATATATGCAGAGTATTTTCAAAAAGAGATAGATACCATAATGATTTTACATTTTGGGAAACTGAGATATAGAGCAATTAGGGTACCTACAATAAGAGGTAAGATTACAAAAGTAATTAGCGACAGACCCGGCTAAGGGGGTTGCATTTACTTTACTGGGATTTAAATATCTGGATCAAAGATATCAGATAATTAGTCATTAGACTCTTAGGTTACTAAGCTACTTTTTCCTCTTTGAAAAGCTATCTGATATCTCTAAAATAATACTTGCAGATCTCTACAGATATGATGATACAGTCCTAGAATATTTGATTAGCAGTTCCTAGAGATAAATACTTATATACTGTGATAGATAATTCATATCAGAACCTGAGTTCCTTCATCTTCTCCTCCTCTCCTGTTTTCCCACCCAGAAGAACACTGAATCACTTTGGCCTTTCAGCCGTGCAGTGATGAAAACCGTACGGCTCCCCACGGGTCAGCCTCTCTCTTATCCAGCATTGCGCTCCCTCAACTATCATTCCCTGCGTGCCTGGCCAGAATCCAGGGGACTCCAACTAACTAATACATGGAGGAAGTCAGTAAAGACTTGCTTATAAGACAAGACTGAAGTTGTGCAAGCTAGAACTTAAGGAACAAATGAACATTAAGCAAACATTATCTGACAGTGAGAGCTAAAAGACATGGCAGTTTACCCTGGACCAGGGGTAAAAGGACAACAAATGCTCTTACTTGGGAATCTGTGCAAAACTGCCTCAGAGGTGCTGTTCAGAAAGTGTGTTGCAGTATATTTGGCACAGGGGACCCTGTGCTATAATGTGTGCAGTCCTGTTTGCAAGACTACTTGCTGACTGCTCCAGTGGCAGTACCTGCATGGGACATCACTAATTCAGTGCTTCACAAAAGTATACAAGCTAGATATGCCCTGGGATTCTCTTTCTGGCTTATGTCATTACAGACAAGTTCATTTTTTCTGTGCCTCATCTGCCCCAGCTGCAAAAAAACCCAGAGACTTGAGACTTCTCTAAGTCATAGAAGGATCACAAGGTGAAAAATTCATGAAGCTTTAAGACCTTCAGATTCTAGGATGGGAGAAGTTGAAGACCAGAAAAATGTTAATTTTTGTTAATCTTTGACCTTCCATTTCATAGTTTTTCTTGAGCTTAGTGGGCATTCTGCCATGACAACAGGTGAAAAACCTGACAACTATAGTGATTGCTATTTTTGTGTTATCTAACTAATTTTCCTGTTACTGCTGGTTGACACATAGTATTTCATTTTTCATTGGTACAGAAATGTGGGCAGCTTTTGGTTTTGTGTATTAAAAATTTGAGTTGATATCACCAAAGGAACAACATTGGCCAGACTTGCAGTGTTTATTACAAATCCTTAAAGGTCAGAGATTTTCTTTTAAAATAGCAGTGGCTTTCTGTTTTGTGCTATTTTTCTATACTTGCAATGCTAATGCAATCCTTGTGTGGTTGTTCACAGTGCTGGGTTTTCTGGGAGGTATACAAGCAACCTTTGGTAGATCAAATGCCGTAGTACTTGAGCCACTCAAGGGGAAAAAACTTTCTAGTTTCTTTAGCATTGAAAAGGTAAAATTATTCATTGCCCTTTATGAAGCACTAAACAAATGATGAGATTTTGTATGGTGTGTCAGCGATTGGCTGAATGTATTTAACTTGATAGTGATATGAGATTTACAGAGCACACAGGAAGGGAGCCTTAAATAGTTTTACCCATTGACCTTTGCCAATATAATAAGCCTGAATATCAACTCCTCACCAGTTAAATTGTGTACTAATGAAGTGACGCTGGATACTCAGCTACAGGTCTGCTAGTGAGAAGTGTTCCTAGTCACATGGGTGGAAATGTATATTCACGAAATGTGAGTATAAAAAGTGTATTCCCTTGACAAGTTTCTGTGCCTATTTCTTATTATAAGTAAATAAATAAGTGTAAAGAGGCTGCGGTCAAGCAGCTTAGACTGAAATCCAGCAGTATGAAGGAATTGGCAAAATAGTTGAATTATAATCAGGAGGCTGAAGGGAGGAATTATGGAGAAAGATTAGAAGAATTCAGTATGTATTGCTTGGTAAAATGATAAGCTGAGGGGATGATGATGAGCCAGTGCTGATGCGAAGGCTGCCTTCCCAAGGAAGGGGAAATTTAAGGAAGTTCACAGAACACTAACTGTGGAATATTGGGTTAAAATAAGAAACAAAAATTACTGTCACAGATAATGATAATGAACAGTATTTCTCTTTGCTTTGTTTTGCCACAGGAACCCCAGGGAAGGGACAGAAATCCCATCAGTTAGACACTGGAAATTAGAATGGCTAAAACAGCAGAGTATGGCCAGACTGTGATTTGCTTTAATGAAATGTGTTTTGTAAGAGAGAAGGAAGGGAAAGGAACTGCTATTCTGTTTCTAGTTTGTATGGATCTGTGAAATGTATGCCTCAGAGTAATGAAAACCTGGAAATGTCTTCCAGCTTCAAAAGACCTATTTTTCTTTCTAAATTCTGCTAATGACTGGATATGTTTTCCCAATTAGTGAGAACATGAGTAAATGTATAAAATATGCAAGACACTGATTCCCAAAGTATATTTTGTTTGATTCTTAGTATAATTACTTATTGTAATAACTCTTACTGAGTTAGGAAGGGTAGAATAGTTAATTGTGTAAAAATAACCACAATTTGATTCCTCAGCTTCTTTGATAGATCTTAATAAAGAATTGTGGAACAAACTCCATGTTTAGGCAAATTAGAAACATTATTATGTAGCAAATGTTACAGTACCATGAGAAAAGAATGTCATTAAGGAAGGTATTGTCAAATATACAATAGTAGAAAGCTGTTGCCAGAAAACCTCAAATCCCAAATTCAAATCTTAATTCGAAGAGGTATATAGGGAGCTGTGTGAGAAAGAGAAGCATGGGGAAGTATAGATTTGTCCATTGCTGGAAAAGGAGAGCCCAGTGTAAGGCTCATCCTCTCTAGCCAGTGTATGAGCCCAAGCCAGTAAGGTTAGTGCTAACTGTTCACTTTTGTGGCAGGTGCTGGACAGAGGCTTTTCTGACTGTCAAGCTGTCGTCCCTAATATTGCTTATCAGTATAAAAACTGAAAACAACAACAAAAGGTAGTCTGACATTTAGTTCACTTGCATTCAGTCCTGCTGTTCATGGGTGTTGCTTGACCTCAGGCAAATGAGTTAGATTCTGATGAATAAAAAGTGGTAAATACTTGCCCTGTGTAGTGCTTAGGGGCCCACCAGCTCTTAGAGTAAAATCCCAAAAGTTATGTGCCAATGATGTGAAGAGGCCATTAGGTAAGGACAGTGTTGGCAACAGCCAGCACACTGCCAGTGACTGGGGGGAGGCAGGGACAGGGTTCAGGTAGCCAGTAGTGCATGTCAGGTAGAGGATGCGCCAGAGTCCACTCTTCTAGGTGCAGCCTTGGTCATACTGCATCCTTGAGCTCAATGCCCACACGAGTATGAAATTCACATTCTAAAACTCGCTTCAAGATTTAGAAGCCAAATAGCATCATAGGTGGTCATACAGCTGCAGTGTGTTGATGAGGTACTTTGGTAGTTGTTCTGCTTTTACAACCCCTTCTTTCCCTTAGACAGAAACTACTTTGTTGCCAGACTGTAAATTGATTGCAATTCTGTGCCTTGATCTCTCCACAGTTCTAATTGCTCACAGAATGTGCTCTGCTCTGTCAAAGAGTTTTCCAAGTCACTGTGCACCTATATTCCTGCATTTTGTGGGAGCACAGCTGTGCCCAGCTGGTCTGGAATCAGGGAACCAGGAAATTTGCACAGTTAGCAGATATAAATAGAGAATTTGTAACTATGAGAGATGCTTAACTCTGCAGTAAATAAATCCTAGTACAAATAAAAGGCTAATTGAAATATTAAAAAAGGGTCTTGTGCCTCAGTTCTTCCCCTTTTCATTCTCTTTACTTGCAGAATTTTAAAGAGAAACGTGTTACATCTGTAGAGTAACATCTGTGTTTCAAGTGATGTCAAGAACTGTCCCCATTATTTTTAGGCTTGTGGATAATTTTCCAGTTTCCAAAGGAACTGTTGGCCTCTTCATTATTTTGATTTCAGTTTGATATTCTGAGAATTTTTCAGGGCCTGTGTGATGAAGTGTAGAACGAAGAGGTAGCAAGTAGCTCTTGGAACATCCTTAAATGCGGGGAACAGCAGCCCACTGGTGGTAGAACAGTAGTTCAGAGCACTGAGTTGTGTCCCTGCACTGGTGTGGCTGTACAGGGTGACACTGGATGAACTGACTCCTATTTCTGTCTCAGTTTCTGCTGTAAAATTAGGCCAGTTCAAAAGGCATTCCTGAGGGCACCTTAATGCTTTCAAATTGTGCTGAGGACTTCAAATAACAGGAATTGAGGTCAGGAAAGCCATCCTATTAGGAGACCTACCCTTTTCCCTGTTTGGTCAGAGAGTATGTCAGCTACTTGTTTTAGAAAACAGGATGAGTTTTGTAGTGTGGTGAAGAGCTGTGTCAAATCCTTTCCAAGTGTAAATTAGGAAAGCCTTTTCTTGAAAGAAGACATGGTGAACCAACACTAGTGCAGGCACAGGTGGAAACTTGGGGCCTTGCCCAGCGAGCAGTGGTGAGAGCTGGTAGCAATAAAACTGTGCAGAAAAATGACTGGGATTTGCTGCGTGTCTCTACTTTCTTTTTGTGGAGTAGCCACTCTGCTGTCCCTTGAAAATTCCCTTGAAAAAACACATAGCAAGTCCTTCTCAGCACTAGTACCATAAGTGAGGAGTCAACTGAAGCCTCCTTTGCCATCTCATGGCCTCAGGCAGCACTAGCTCCTGCCCCTCACTGTGCCCCAAAGTGTCTGAGCAAGTGCACCAACCTCTGAGGCCTCCAGCCTCTGCATCTCCATCACATTCTCTGCTCCCCCAGCAGTTGCTGGCTTGATTTGATTTGCTCAGTTCTTACAGGCATCCCCTTCGGGGAAAAGCTTTACATTCTTTCTATCTTCAGTTAGACTCAAAATATGTACTGAAATGTGTTGTTTCCTTAATATACCTGAATACACACAGCTTTTCCACCGCCCAGGGCTCCCCCTGTACCCTCACAGCCCCTCCAGGAACGCTTAGGAGAAGGCAGGGCATGCTGTGCTGTACAGATGTTGTATTGTGACTCTCAGGAATACGACTGAGCCCAGTGTAAAAGCCTAGTGTCTGAATCACTTTGTACTGGAAAGAGAGAGAAGTGCTTTGCTCTTTGTGCAAGGGAGGCTGCATGTCTGCTTCTGCAGGCAAGAGCTTAACACCCCTTTTCTCCATAGATACAGGGATTGATAGCTCATGTATTTAGGTGAGTTTTTTAAATTCTTGAATTACTCTGTTAAAGCTAATAGCAAGGAGAGAGTGTTGTATGAAGGAAGCATTCTTTTTGTATGTATCCTAGGTTCTTGTCTTCCATCACGTCAGTCTGACAGGTTTCACTGGCATTTACTTTCACATTAAAAAGGGGTGTAAATTGAACTGTCTTTGCTGATAGTGTGGAGTTAGACCCTGAAGACCTGTCAGAAGATTCCAAATGTGTCTATGCCTGATGCATGATAACCTCAATATAAGAGTTATTTATTATTTATTTTTGTTTGTTTGCAAGTAAGGATTTCTTAAGTAAGGATTTTTTTTAAATGTTGTTAAAGAGAAGTAAATGACATTCTTTCCTACTTTCAGATCAAATAATGTAAAAGCACAAGGTGACTTGTTGAGTAGATCTCGAGTCCTGATTTGTGTCCTTCTGCTTTAGCTAACAGGCCAACATTTTTAGGGTCTCAGTGGAAACATAATAAAGAGGTCCTATTAAATATTGCTTCAGCAAAGTGGAGAAGGGAATAGTGACCCATTTGGAATTGATTCCTCTTGTTTTGGTGCATAGCACAGCCACAAATTATGCCCACACATGAGTAACTGAGGAAAGTGTTTTGCGAGCATTGCCACCAGATCATGAGGCAAATGATAGGTGACTAAAAAGAAGGCACTTTGTTTCTGGAGTGACTGAAAGGTCCATTTAATAGGTATCAGGGGAGTAATTTAGCTGGTTTAACTTAGGAAGCATTTCTACACTCCTTCAATGCTGGCAGTTTTCATCAGAAGTTAAGATGACATTATCAGTCCTCAAAAAATCCAAGACTGAACTTTGGCTTTATTATATTCTTTGTCGTGCACTCTCTTACCTATGGCATAAAACTGGGAATCAAATTTGTCAGTTTTAGAATATAATCACATCCCTGATGAAGATGTAGTTTGTCACTTAAATCATACACATTTGCTTCACCAACAGCCTGTGCTGAACGAAGCAGCATGCAATTAGATGTTGCTGAAGAAGGTGATTGTCAATCTGAATTCAAGACATGCAGGTTAAAGCAACATTTGTGTCCTTGTGTGCTGGTTAAGCCTGCTTCAAAGTTACAATTTCACCATTAGGTGGCAGTTTCACTTTTGTATTTTCTCAATGTTATGTTTTAAGTTTGAGAAGTTGCCTCTTCTTCTTCCAAACTGAGGAAATCTTAACTCGGCTTTCCACACCATAGGCACCTCTGAAATTCAGTACCACAGCACAGTTATACTGTGTAGGTCAGATCAAGCTTTTTGCTTTTTCATGACCCAAGAAAAAGGGAAATGAATATTTCTTCTTAAATAAATAATGTAATCTGGTAATTAAAGAAATGAAGTGTGATGCAGTGGAAGGTTAGAACTATGTGAATCCATCAGTTTCATCATTTCCTGGGAACTGCCTTCAGTATTTGAATACTTACCTTTGTCCTTTTAGAACTTTCTGTTTTTTTTCAGAGAAAACTTATGCACTCCCAGGTTCCAGACTGAGGGAAATCAGTCTGTGGTTCTCCTTTCTTGGTTTAAGTATGTTCTCCAGCTGCAAAGTCCATTATCTTATGGAAATCTTATTAAATGACTGAGTTTTCTGGAAAGCTGGGACTAAAGTGGGGGACTAGACTCCACAAAGAAATTTTAATTTGGAAGTGTTCTGCTAAAACTGAGGGAAGTTAGACTTTGAAATACAGCTCTGAGGTGCTATTTCACAGGTCATACGATAAATACTTAAAAAAAGGCAAAGAGTGGCTGAAAGCAATGGCTGCAATACCAGGCTTCAAAATAAAAAATGTAACTGCGTCCTGGGAATGTTTAGACTGGTCCTTTAAGCTTTATCCAGTGAAACTCTCAATGAACATTACATGCAGGTATTTTTTTGAATTCAGTGTTTAATAGTGGCATCACTTTAAAAATATTCCCATTGAATCCCAGAAGCTAAGGACTAAACAAACTTCAAAGGCTGTTCTTCCTCTCAAAGTACAGTACCTCCAAAGCCAAGCCACAGTGACTGAGACGTTATGGAAAAGGTTTGCATTTTGTAGGGTTTTTATAGTAAAATGGCACTTGACTGGTGCATAATGCGCAGAGTTCTCTTTGCCTGGTTACTGGTACTGTTGATCAAACCCCATAGCTGTCATATTTTTAGTTTCTCAGAGGCTGACTTTCTGTTTGGGAAAGTGAGAGCTTTGCCTGTCTTCCTTTGGTTATGTTTTTCTGTTATGTTCCTCCTGTTGTGGTGGTGTTCAGTCTATCTGACACAGGAGGAGTGTTTATGCAGTGTAAAGAGAGAGCCATGTGCACTGGAAGACCAAGTGGCTGCAGGTGTAACCATGTGTTTCCCAGGAGAAAGAGTGCAATGTGACTAGATGCAACCCTTGCTGCTTTAATATCATGCAGAATGTTGTTCTGACATGATAAAATTGCTGTTAAGGCAAAGTCAGCCCCTTAACTCCCATTGAAGATAATGATATTGTGTGTTTGGCAGCACTGTGCATATTCTGTTTTGTTGATTTCTGAAGTTGGTTGAAAACTGGAAGGACAAAAAGTTCAAAAAGTATCATGAAAATTGATTTCTGTTTTATAGGTAGGAATTATCTGATATTTATTGCCTTGTGTAGGTAGCTGGCCAGTTTTGCTGTTCTTTGTATAGGCCTTTTGCACAGTAACAGGAGAAAGAAAAATAGGAAAGATGGGGAGAAAATAAATGCCATATTTTGGTGCCACAAACAGTAGGAATGGGAAATCTGACAGGTGAAGCGTATACAGCCAGCTGGTTTTAGATGATTTTTTGCAAAGTGCTTGATTTCAAACTGAAGGTGTCCCAATAGGCAGCTGTTACATTCAGACTCAAACAGTTCTTATCGTTATGAAGTAATTTTTGTCTAAATAATTTCTGAAATTGTACAGGATCATCTAGAATGTAGAAACCTCTAGGCTGTAAGTTCTTCTGTTTCCTTATATTGGCTTTGATTTTGCATTGTGTCTCTTGTGGGAAGGCTTCTGGATGGGGTCATGAATATTTTCCAAATCTGGGCTGCCTGAGGCCATCTAAGGCTTGATACCAGTTTCAAATGCAGTTCCACTAGTGTGTTTCAGCCTCAAATAAAAGCTGTGGGCTTTGCCCGCCACTCTGTCCTTATTGCAGAGCTTTTACTCCCTGTTTTCTCCATTGCTTAGTTGTGTGACTCCTTTGGAATGTGGGCAGATGTGAGAAGCATGTAAGAGAGGTTGCTCCTATCTGCCCCTGCTTGCCTGAGCAACACTTGAACCCTGCTCCCCACAGCTGAAGGCTCCCTATTCAGAGCTGCAGTCTGTTTTTTTCATCCGTTTCCTATGGGTGCAGAAACAGTAGGGGTGTAGGCTGCAGAGAGCCCAAAAGAAGGGGTTAGATATCACTGCAGCAACAAGTTGTTGAAAAAGTGAAAGAAGGGAAGCAAAGCTGCTCAGTTCAAGATCACTTTTTGCCCTCAGATCTATAATTGCAGTTTTTGTTGGTAATGATTAATGGCTTTTATCATTACAGAGAAATACTATCTAAAAGAATAGAAAATTAGACTCTCCCCCCCCCCTCCCTTTTTCAGGATTGTATAATGAGGGAAGAGAAAAATTTTCATCTCTGAAGTAAACACAATTTGCTGGTAGGACCAGTTCTAGTTGGGCTGTCTCAGACCTTGGAAAGCCTCCTGATGGATTTGCCACAGCCTTTATACAAGGTTAATCTGATAGCCACGCTCCCATCTGCTTTTACTATGCTTTGTTAAATTGTGTTGGGCTCCATTCTAATAATCTCACTTTCTCTGATATACTTTAGAGGTTTGGCCAAACAATACATGTGAAAACATTCTCCAGTCCTCCAACATACATTTAAACATCTGGCTATGCCCCAAACGTACCTTGGCTTCTGTCTTTGATTGTTCTCTTTGTTCTGATTCATACTTTTCCTTTTATCAGAGAGTTAACTTTTACTAGGTACCAATTTCATATTCATATCAACAACAGCTATTGAACTGTTGAGAGAAGAGAACATTAGAGAATGTGCATCTAATTACCTTTTTAGGTAATTTCCAGCTAATAGATAGTGATTAACTGTCCTGACCTTCCCTTTGATCCCACACAGCTCAATGGGATGGCTTTTGTAATTTACTCTTGTAGTTCCATATCTCCTGCACTTAAGAGTCTGGGAGATATTTTAGGTGAAAGCAAGCCATTCTTTCCACTATGCAGAGTGTTAAGGCTGTAGCTGTTGACTCTTATCGAGCATCTACATTTTTATTAGAATTTAGAATCTATTTGTAGAGATTGAACCTCCGATCTGCCAACCAGGTTAGCAAACATGTACTTGTGATATGTAGATTTATTGCTCCCCCGTCCCATACCTCCCCAGAGCACAGGCAGCCCTGCAGGTTGTTCTAAACAGTGATTTTTAGGATGTGGGAAAACCTCTCTTTAGGCTGAGACTACAGAAGTCCCATTTTTCTCTGTATAGGGTATTTCTGAACTCTGATCTTTAGTGATGAGTGGCTGATGATTGAATTCTTCACACCTCCTTTGAGACAGGGCTGTCAACTGTATTGTCCTTATTACTGTTCTGAACAGGTCAAGGCCTAACACTGATGGGGTAGGGGAACCAATTCTTCCTTGCTTTGTGAAAATTTTTATGACCCTAGTTTTAGCACATAAAGAGGTTGTTCAGGAACCTAGAGAACCTTAGTACACCATGGTGAAATTGCTTTTTATTACCTGCCCAGCCACTGTGGAGTTCCTTCTCAGACAGTTAATTCTGCAGGTATGCTGCCTGGCATCGACTGAAGCTGTATGGAAAGCGATGTCATGCGGGAGGCACAGCCACTGATAAGCAGATGCTGAATTTTCTGTTTGAGTCAATTTACAGGTCTGAGGCAACCTTTTTCCTTGATGGGCTGCATTTAATCTGGCATAATTTGATGTAATGGATCAGAAATGTTGTAACAAAATGCATCGCATCTGGTTTGCTGCTAGCAATCTGGAGAGTAAATGTCCCTCTGGACTTTATTACAGTGGACAGAAGTGCTTCAGACAGGATAAATAGCACGTTCTTCACCATCAAAACTCTCTTAACTCAGAGTTTTCCATTATGTCTAGTATAAAGAAAACAATACGGGAGGTGGGTATATGCTCACATTATGTCTGTAAGTGGATGCAAATATCTTGATACAGGGTGATGATGTGACTGCTTTCCAGTTTCAGTTAGGAGCAGGAAGGATGCAAGCATTTCAGCAAAAGTCGTAGGTAATGTAGAAGATGATTTGGAAATCTTGTGCACAGAAACAATGCTTTCAGTCTAGGATACCTGGTGATTTCAAGATTTGGTCTTGAAATCTACCTGAAGAAGATTCAGCTTTACTTAACTGTGGTATCAGGCTGGTGTTTTTGGAGCATGACACTCTTCATTGTATTCCAACTGCTGCCCTGAACTTCAAAGTGAATAAAATGGGCAGCACAGTGGTGAATGTGAAAGCTTAAGGGTCACAGCTACTGCCATAATTTATATATCTGCAGTTCTTCTGACTGGAGGATCTCGAGGAATTTGCAAACACTGAGTAAACCTTCACAGTAGGATTTATTATCTTTTACAATTACCATTGAGATCCTTGGAGGCTCTTTGAGCTCAGAGGAGAAAAAGACTAATGGAAGTCTCTTGTCCATGAATATAAATCTTTGAGTTTTATATGGAGGGTTTGGGCTGGCTGCTGTTGTATGTAAACCTTTCCATTAAATGCTAGTCTATGCTCTTAGAAGGTCCTGCACCACAGCCTTTGTCATTAGAGATAGGCTTGTGGGAATTTAATAACTGTATGAATTTTCATAATTATAACCAGTGTTCTGGACTAGGAATTGCTAACTCTGTCCTTACCAAGAGATAGTGATTTTGTAAGAGAGAAACTGCACTTGATCATGTTTGGAGTCAGAGAGGGACAGCCCATGGACATTCATCTAATTGTCTAAACAAGGAAATTTTGGGTAATTTGGGTCATCATTAGTACAAGAAGCACCATATGTGCCTTTGTAAATTCCTTTTTCTTCCTTTTTTTATCTGAAATTCCCTTTTTTATAAACACATTTCTTTACAGGTACCAGGACAATCATGTTTTCAATGGCAGTGCCTATTATTTACTTGAAAGTAGGACTTAATTTCTTTTATCTGCTAGTGAAATTTACAGGCTTGAACATCTATCTCTTGCTTCAGCCTTCATGATCTTGGCAATATTATCTGCCATCCCATGCCAACTGCTAGTTCTCTTTTCCTCTTTATCATGGTTATGATAATTGGATAGTGGTTGCAATTAGCTGGGTGAGCAGCCCTGGCTGTTTCATCTCTGATGATGACTTCATTAGGAGTGGACAGAGCCTGTGGGATGCCTGGAAATCAGTGTCACAATTTCTGCAGGGTCTGTGCTGCATCAACTGAGCGTTGCTCTTAGGTAGGCACCACCTTGGGATTGGTGGTTTTACAAATGTTTTCAGGGAGAGCAGGAGCTCTGCAACAGAAGAAAAGGCTCTGAGAGGACCTTCCCCCAGGTCCTAGTATTATCAATTCTGCTTAGTTAATCTTATAAGGTTGGAAGATGAAACCCTAATTTACATGTTATCCTGCATTTTTCCACAACATGTGTGGTGGTGTTACCCTCCTAATTGCTACCTGCTCTGTGGTATCCAACTTCCTCCAAAGATGACCTATTTGCCAGCCTTTGTGAGTGTTGTGATATTCCCATTTCCATTAAGTTGCTTGCCTTATATTAGTTATAGTTACCTGGCTCCTCTGCCCACTTACTTTCAGTGTAGCAGTCTCTGAACTCTTACTTCTGGTTCCTCCAAAATCAGATATTTCCTGAGTTGCCATGCTGTACCTGTGATTTTTGTGGACAAGTTTATCCTACAGTTTACAGAACCATGTTTTCCCTCTGCTCCCTGTCCTGTTAAAGTACCCTTTCTGGGACTTTACAAAGTTCAGGATTTTGGGGCTGTCGGATGAGAAAAAGGAAGAAAAGGAAATTGAAGGTTGTCTGGTCCGTGCTGTGAACCTTCCTTAAACCAACAGCCAGAGGCAGTATGAGTTACTGTTTTTCTTTCCTGTATTCAAAAACACAGAGATGAGGAGAGGTTGTATGTGCTTTTACGCAAGGCTATGAATATAGTTCACATAAGAACCTTGCTTTTCAAAGACGGTAGGCGATAACCACCTTTTTAGTAGCTTTCCCACATTTGTGGATTTTATGGCAGATCCCTCATCTCCTGGAATTTTGGGGAAGTAATGCAAATTTTACTGCTGAGAGCCACCCTTAGAAGCCTTTCAATTTTCACCTGAGAGTCAGCAGCCACTGGAAGATGCTGACAGTGTGTGACACACCAGTTCAGTGAGAGCATCCTGGCTTGTGGGAGAAAAGGATCAAAACCACAACAGTCAGATGTGTTTAGTAGTGTCATAATATGTTTAATTCCAAATGTAATTGTTATGAAATTATTCAGCAGGGTTAGTGAGTTTGCCCAAGGACATACAGTGCCTGTAGGAGAGCAAAGGTTTGTATCTCCTGTTCTTCCATCTTGACACCATGCTGTAAGCAGCATTCCCGTTAACACAGTAACTCACAAGACAAAATTTTTTCTATCGCAGGTCAGGAGCAACTTGCGGGTGCAAGGTGATGTCTCTGAAATGGTGCAATATCTGGTGAAATTGGTGCATTCTGGCACTTGTCATAGAATAGCTGTCGTACAAAGGGATCTCTGGAAGTCTCTGTTCTAGCTGCTTGCTCCAAGGGGGGCTAACTTCAAGAGCAGAATCAGTTGTTAGAGGCATTATCCATCTGAATTTTGAAAATTTCTGGGAGTGGAGTTTCTACAGCCTTTCTGTTCCAGTGACCACCCTCTTATACATTTTTTTCCTTATAATTTTTCCCTTGCTGCAAATTGTCTGCTCCCTTTCTTTCAATGTATACTTATGAGATGCGAAAACTCCATCTTCATTATAATCTCCCTTTTTTGATGAACACCACTGAGAAGACAGTGATCAGATGCTTCATGCGGCTTGACAGTGCCCAGAGATGTTCAAACTAAACAGAAGTTACACCATTTTCTAAACCCTGCCACCTGTGTAATGCAAACCCTCAGACTAACATTTTAGCAGCAGATTTCCCCATGCCTTGCCCATTACACTCCTTGGGTTTGTGGAGCAATTCTTCTACCCTTAACCTTCCTGACAGAGATTTCTTCCCAAATAGTTGTACACAGCTCTGTAAATGTTAGCGTGACATTTGGAGTGAGTTTGAAGAGCCCATGTGCTCCTCAGGTTCTCCTGCGTCTCTGTCAAGCTTTAGTGTGGCAATACAGCCTTGCTCATCACCTCTCAGGGCTAGCAGTAACATTTACAACATTACAGTTAGTTTCCTCTGCAAATATCTTCACTGTGCTGCTCAGTGCTCTTAAGGCTCCTCCTTAGACCAGTTCTCTATGATTACAGCCTGAAGAAGGGAGATGGGAAGTTTATTAGATAACATTTACCGTTCATTGTGGATTAAAGGCTTTTTTCTTTTCCTTTGCAACTCCTCACCTGATAATGCCCCTTAATTAACTTATCCTCTTTTTTGTGTGGTGATGACAGGAGAGGAAACACATACAAGCCTGATGCTGATGGAAGCTGGTACATACTTCTCCAAAGAGTAGTCACAGGTTAGCCTTGGGAGCTGGAGGGTTGGTTAATTACAGAAGTTAAACAAAAGTTAGAATCCAGAGTGCAAAGGCTTGTGAGGCTTATTAATGGAGGGAGATTTGGGATCTTCTCTGGGTCAGTGTAAAATTTAGAGGGTCTCCACTGAAGTTTTTGTTGTAGACAGTCAGAAATCTGATGTGATTTTTCCCTTACAATGGTGGAAGCTTCACAGTTGTAACTAGTTCCTTGAGATTTCATGCACTTTGAGCTGAAAATTCTCAGGGCCAGTTTACAGGATTTTGGTATTATATAACCTTCTTTTAATATTGAACTAGAAAAGAAAGGTGCTCGTTTTGAATTCTGATTTAAAAAAATTGTGTAGTAGTTCTGAACTATTTTAAAATTTCTTCCGTTCATGAGCAGTTTAATTTCAGTGTTTTAGCTTTATCAAGCTAATTTTTTTGTCTGTGAAAGGACATTATAGTACTTGCACTGAACCTTGCACCTTCATATAGATGTGTTGCTTGGGGCTCTCAGCTTGTCTTCTTTGCCTAGATTTTTGTATGTCTTCCATTTTGTGGATACTTAAGCAACAATTTCTTTCTGCAGTATTTTGATGTTTCTGCTTGTGTTTAGAAAAACTGTGTAGGAAAGAGATAGGAAATATAAAATATACTGGAACATAGAGGAGACAGTATTATGGAAAGGAAAATGGTGAACAGGCTTTTATTTTCTTCTGACTTTCTAGATAATAGATGTGGTTTGCATTTCAGGTGTTCTTCAAGGACTTCTTATTTTATGTGAACCAACCAGCACTTCCAGGCTATTTTCAGACTTATATGTATGTTAAAAGTAATAAAATGTTTTAAATAATGCTGTGACATAAATTTTGCAGGGTTTTGAAAAGATGTGTTTGATGGAAAATATTCATCTGTGTGTCATCTGGTCTATGTAAACATCTGCTAGCAATTTTTGTCTATAGCAGCAGCCTTATAAGTGACAGTTATTATTACTGCTCCACCAGTATTCTTGCATCCCTAAAAATGTGATGAATGCCTTGCAGCTAGCTCTATTATCTCTCTCGTTTGCTGCTCATTTGGAAATATTTTGTACACATTGTACTGATAAGGGTGTCTTATGTAATTATCCTACTTTTAGTGTGCGTTCGGTGTTAACTGGCTATGTTATTCAAACTGGTGCATTTGAATTTAAGGAAGTAGTATACAAACAAGAGAGAAGCCAGAGATGAGAAGCAGAAGAGGCAAGTTTTAGAAAATAAAAAGCTAGGAGAAGTTGAACGAATGGGATTTACTTAGTCTAGAACAGAGTAAGAGATGAGGTAATGGTATGCAGAGCTTCCGGATACAAAGGTCCTTTTGTAAAGCAGATGTATATCAACTGGGAGTAGGGAAGAAAGGCATCATCTTAATTTGAAACAAAGAAAAATTGGGATTGATGTTGCAAAAGTATTTTGGTCTGTGAGGGAGGTTAAGCACTGCAAATCCAGTCCAGGTTCTTTACCTTTCTGGGTTATATGAGTCCAGTGTATGTATTTTAACTGTTTTATCTCATAGTTTTCAGTGCATGACAACATAAGATAATGCTATTGACATCTTGGCGCTCTGAAATCTTTAAAGCAGAATAGCTTTGTTCTTACTAGTACAATAAACCTATCAGTGGCTGATTAGTGATGCTATTTGCAGGGTATTTTGCTAGACTACTGAAACCCATTCTTATTACCAATGTAATGATTCTCTTTAAGTGGGCATTTAAAGATGGTTTTGTGTTCCCTGTTGCTGTCCTTCTCAGTGCTAGTGAATTACATTTGGAGTTGCTCTTTCCCATTTGGCAGGCTGAGTAAGGTGAGGTCCAGTGGCACCTGGATGAGAGACATCCAGGGAAAATCCAATTTGCTGCAAAAGGTGTCCTAGTGTATTTAGTAAACATGGACTCGATACCACCAGCTCTGCACTGCCAGGGCCCTGAGGACACTGCCAGGCCCTGCCTGGCCCCCAGGGCTCCCCCACCCTGCCCACAGCCCAGGACCCCACGTCGAGCCCTGGGACCATCAGCCCCTGCCCCCATGATGCTGCACCAGGGCCGGTCTCCGTCTCCTCACAGGTGCTGCCAGTCCAGGCCCACGTCCCTGCCTGGCGATGATGGCTCCTGGCCCCAACCCTGGCCTGTGGATTGACTTCCTGGCCTGACCTTGGACCTGGCTTGTCACCGTGGTGTTGCCCGGGTCTTGGTTGGACCTGGCCACCATGGGCTGGTCTGTTGTGCTGGCCTCCGTGGGTGTGTGGGATGGCCCTGGGAAGTGAGGCCCTGGCCCTGGGAACTTAACAGCTCCCGTCTCCTGTCCTGCTGCATATACAAGGTCATAAGCGCTTGTGGGCACTTTAAGTTCCCATTACATTTTTTCCACCAAAAAAGGAGCATTGACTCCTGTGTCCTAGTCAGATTTCAGTCTGAGTGATTACGTTCAGGCTCCTCTAATTACTTGACAGACTTCTGTTGCTGAAGCTCATCTGTATGGAGCCCACTTGGACAGGAATGAGGATGTCTTTTATCCTTTCTTACACTTTTTTTTTTTTTTTTTTTAGTTCTGTGGGAGGTTATTTTGGTTTTATTTTAAAGTGTAGTTTTGGTTTTCAGAAAATCAAGGCTGTTTTTATTTGTGGCCATGTGTCTGCTAGTGGAGATATTAAAAGAAAAGCTGGCATGTTTGCATGGAGTGGGAAGAGGTGTGCTGTGTAATTCCTACAGGAGAGTTTGTCTGGTTTGTGGATACAAAGCTCTGGCACATTTACTTGAAGGATATTTGAATTTTTGTGAGAAGGTGGAAATGTTTGGTCTATATTCCCTGTAGTTTTGGAGCAGCATACCTGCTTTCTACCTTGTTCTTTGCGAGGTGTCTCATGCCTCTCCGGTCAATGACACTTGTCTCTGGAAGCTCTGCTGGGGGAACAGGTGATGATATCTGACTCTCACAAAGGTAGCTATGGGGAATATGCTGTGTGCCCTGAACTGCCATCACTGGTGATTTCAGCTAAACTTTTAGTGAAGGGAGGATATTTTTTTCCTTCTTTTTGCACTGTCATCTTTCTGGAAATTTCAGGAAGAAAGCTATATTGTAGTCTGGGAGGCAAGAGAGAGAGGCAACCAGGGAGAGAGCCCAAGAGACCCCAGAGAAGAACAGGAGACTACAGGAAAGCTAAAAGGGAGAAGAAAGGAAAGAGGCAAAGAATGGAATGAGTACAAGAGAAAGGTTAGAAAGCAGGAGAAAGAGCATGAAGAGGTTTTGAATATTTTTCTGGCTCTGTATTCTAAGAATATGCCTGTTGCTGTCTCCTCAGGAGATTTATGCAGAGCCTTGTGGGGAAGCAGCAGTGAATTGCGCCTTTGGATGCTAACTGTAAAATTAAAGTTGGCAGGGTCTCAGAGCACAAGACTAGGAAGCTAATCGCTCCTAATAACATATTGATTTTCACAGATCTCTGGCATTATGTCAGGGCAGTTTTGAAGCAGCACCTGGTTTCTTCATCTGCCTGTCTCTAAGCTAATGGCAAAGAAGCTTCTGGCTTTGGGATCACAAATACATGCTGCTCTGGGTCTTTTTGTCTGTACCAATCTGTGGGGCTCTGAAACAGTTTCAACCAATGCTCCTCTGCATGTCTCTGTGAGACATCCAAGTATAACAGCTAACCTAAAAGTAGAAGGGTGGAAGGAATGGGGATGTATTTTTAACTTGGATAACTGTGTCGCTGCCTGAATTTATGGTGCTGAAAAGCATTAAAGTCCCACTGCTGCAAAAGGGTGATGACAATCAAATGGTTGCCTGTGTTCAGGCAGAAGTGCACCCTCAACAAGTTTGCCGATGACACCAAGCTGTGTGGTGTGGTGGACACGCTAGAGGGAAGGGATACCATCCAGAGGGACCTGGACAGGCTGGAGAGGTGGGCCAATGCAAACCTCATGAAATTTAACAAGGCCAAGTGCAAGGTCCTGCACGTGGGTCGACGCAATCCCGAGCACAAATACAGGCTGGGCAGAGAATGGATAGAGAGCAGCTCTGAGGAGAAGGACTTGGGGGTATTGGTGGATGAGAAGCTCAACATGAGCCGGCAGTGTGCGCTTGCAGCCCAGAAAGCCAACCGTGTCCTGGGCTGCATCAAAAGAACCATTAGCAACAGGTCAAAGGAAGTGATTCTCACCCTCTGCTCTGCTCTTGTGAGACCCCACCTGGAGTACTGTGTTCAGATGTGGGGNAAAGAGGGTAAATTTACACTAGACATTAGGAAGAAATTTTTCACTGTGAGGGTGGTGAGGCACTGGAACAGGTTGCCCAGGGAAGTTGTGGATGCCCCATCCCTGGAGGTGTTCAAGGCCAGGCTGGATGAGGCTTGGAGCAACCTGGTCTAGTGGAGGGTGTCCCTGCCCATGGCAGGGGGGTTGGAACTTGATGATCTTTAAGGTCCTTTCCAACCCAAACCATTCTATGATTCTAAGTCACCAGCACAGGTGCCAAGGAGACTGAGGTCACCTAGTTGTTGGGAGGTTATATTCAACCCTGAGCAGACTTGCTGTATGTGTTGCTTAGCTGTAAAATACCTTCCTTGAGTTTTGAGGACTTGACTGTCAAGACAAGGACATAGATTTTATTTGTGTGATGGCTAATAGGCGTATACGCCCCTCTGAAGGGTTATTTCTGTAGGTGAAGGGAATGATCTGCTTTAAAGGATTTGCGTTGAAAAAGCTCCCGGATACTCCAGATGATGAAGACTTGCAAGGTGAAAATGAAATCTCTGTACTTTCAGAAGATGTTAAGTGCATAGGTGGTCTCATCTGGGCCAGGCTCAGGCCAGCACAGGGCACACACAAAACCAGACACTCATCATCTCCTGTGGTTGTGGAGAGGCCGTTTCAACTATTTCAGGCTATTTCATTTTATCTGCTTAATTGTTACAAAGATTTGTTACTCCCTGTTTGTAGCAGACTGGACAGAGAAGGGGCAGTAATACCTGATATAGGCTACTGTGGGATGTCAACTGAAATACCATAGAGACTTCTGTGCCATTTTCAGCAATTCTGGATGTTCAGGTCCTTCTTACACAAGTACAATAAGAACAATAATAATGGTTGGGATTTCTTGTCTAAGGACAGTAATATTCTGGCAATGGGATCAATGGAGCTGAAGGACACAAATTAATTCTTTTTAGAGGGGAGAGACTCATTATTACCATGTTTTCCATTTGTTGTCTTCCAGTGTGTGCAGAAAAACTCATGTTTCCAAAGAACCTTACGCTTGTCACTGTGGAGAAGAAAGCAGCAGAGCTGGGGTGCTTGTGTAAGCTATTCCCGCTTGTAGTTCTGATATCCTCCAACCCCCTTCTTGAAGCTATTCAGACACTAGGGCGAGCAACTCTTTCATGCAAGCCACAACTGAGCTGAAGGCATCAAAAGAGCCATTTCATGCTTG
Organism: Syrrhaptes paradoxus; assembly: GCA_013400615.1. NCBI lineage: Eukaryota > Metazoa > Chordata > Aves > Pterocliformes > Pteroclidae > Syrrhaptes > Syrrhaptes paradoxus. The sequence continues at coordinate 54,691 of VZTO01002906.1, read as the reverse complement.
ACTGCATTTTCTAATACAATCCACAGAGAGAGAGGAAAGAGAGCAAGGAGGGTTTCTGTGTACATACGCATTGCCTCTGAGTGTATGTATAATATACAGTACATTTAGTTCCAGCTTGCAGCTGTGGGTGGCAAGTAAAAAGTACAGACGTGAGGGGGCTGAGAATTGCACTTAGAAAAGAAGACACCATTCCCCCACCTTGAAAAAGGAGCTTTATTTTGTTCTCTGTTTCTTGGCCAAGTGAAGATGCGAGTACCCAGGGAAACTCTGACAGCTAGTACCTGCAAGGTGTATGTATGGCTGAGTGTGTGTTGTGTGTAGAGTGCTTTGTGTGTACGGGCCATGACAGTGTGTGAGGAGTGCAGCTAAGAAAACTGGTGAATAGGGATGCTGTTCACAGACGTCTTACTTTAATGGTGCTCCTAGAAAAGTTTTCTTTGTAGTGAGTTTGTATGTCCTATGACCAGAGAGGTCCTGCATAACAGCTATTAGTGCAGTGGGTTGCTGCACTAGCATAACCGCAGTGGTCCCCACCAAATGTTTTGTAACTGTATACACGTCTCCTCTATCCCTTCATTAACTTGACACTTACATCCTTATTTATAACCTCGTTTGCATATCTATTGCCACACTGCAGTTCTGTCACTGGTCATTTGTGGAACCAGCCATGGGTCCTTTCCAGTGTGGGCATACATCTGTTCCTCAGTTTCCCATTCATCTACCCTATTCTAACATCTTACATCCTCTCAATGTCTTGGTGTTAGTACTGGCTCTGCCAAGCTTGCTTTTTCCTTCTACAAGTTCGACTCCTGTCAGCATGAGTGGCCTGGCTGGGAAATACGGGACAAAGGGGTGAAACGTAAGGGAAACATCTAGATTCCAAATACATGTTGTTGCAGTTGGTTAAATTAGATGGGAAGCTAGCTTTCTGGGGTGTATGGGGGGTGCCTGGTGAGAATCCTAACCATTTGAGAAAAATGTAGGTAGGCTGGATGAGGCACTGGCAGGACTGCTTTACAGAGCAATCCTTCCACATCCCTAGGGAGATGAACTGGTGTTTTATTTTAACCTCTGGGGTTTTTATATGTAGTTCTGTGGTAGAGGTCCTACACTGAACAGTCTTTATGGTTCTGCCTTCAGTAGTGGTTGGCTGTGGGGAGAAGGGATGCTCTGATTCGTACATTAATACGTTTATGTAGATTTTTACATTTTGCTGATAAAAGTGCTTTGGAGCACATTCCTGGACTGAAACTTTGATTGCCGTGTTGTAGTGGTTGCTGCAGCTCTGTCACAAGACTAATTCTTACCCCCTTAGAGAAGAATATCAGTTTCTGCAGGCAAGATGCTGAACAAATAGAGAATGTTAAGTACTATAACTCCTTTCTTCATCTGAATTTCTGATTTTCCTTGACATCCTCAGAGATGATAGAAAAATATAATTTCTTTCTGCGCTGTTTTTTTCTTTTTCTTCCTTCTGGCTTCTGTTGTGCCTCCATCTCCTGACATTTCCCGTGTTCAAATGACATTGAAACTTGCACAAATCTGACGTAGAAAAAAAAAACTGTTAGGAAACTTGCTTCATACAGTTGTTGTTTTTCTTTAAAGTGCTAGCAATTAAATGAATTTTTTCTTTAAGTAAGCAACAGCTCTTAAGAGTACCAGAAGTAGGAACTCTGAGCCTTCAAATGGAACACTGAATGCTCTGGTAGAAGGGTTGTAGACGTTACTTAAGGTTGTCATTACAGCTAGTGCTAGGGAAGGCTGGATTAATGAAGGAGATTGCATTTTCTGGAAGATGTGAAAAACGGAGGCTTTGCCACCTCATTATCATAAAAGGGCCTTTCGCTAGCACACTTGACCTTGCAGATTGTTTCTCCGTGGGTACTGCTGCCTCTAGTTGTGGTGAATACCATATCTTTATGTTTGCTGCTCATACTTGCCACATAGAGTTGCTGGATGCAGTGAAACAGTTGCTGTGTTTTCCCCCAGTTACATACCTTTCTGTGGTGACTGCTGTGGTTTCTGTCAACACATTGCTCTATGATAGAAGTCAGAGTTCTTCAGGAGCAAAGATCACACAGAAGTGTAACTTGTTTTCATTTTTTTGCATTTGTTTGCTGATTCCTTGCAGAGGCCTCTATTTTGAGCTATGATGGCAGCATGTACATGAAGATCATCATGCCGATGGTTATGCATACGGAAGCAGAAGATGTGTCCTTCCGTTTCATGTCCCAGCGTGCTTATGGGCTGTTGATGGCAACAACCTCACGAGACTCTGCTGACACTCTGCGCCTGGAGCTGGACGGAGGCCGTGTCAAACTTATGGTCAATTTAGGTATCGTATAAAAACCTTACAGTGACCCTTCACTATTTGGGCTTGTGATTAGTGGTTTTTTAAATAATTTTGTTTAATTTCTGTTGGTTTGATTGGACTGGATTGATTCCTAAAATAACTGCTAAGACCTTCATAATTATATTCTCTTGCGGAGAGAAATTCTCTTCTGCATTGCTGCATGAAGATTTGCTGTCAGTTCTTCATTATGGACAGTGTTGGTTTTTTAAGTCTTTAAGTTTTTAAGTTTCCTTTCTTGATCTGGGACTGGTGAGCTCTGTGTGAGACATGCTGCTTGGTCCATCTTTTGATCATTTACATCCCTCATTCATCCAGCATCACTCAAAACAATCAAAGCCAAACATGGGAGGGAAACAAAGTGGATATGGTGGTGAGCAGAACTCCTGTGAATCTCATGCCCTTTACAGAATTTGGCAGCGTTTGATACAACTTGGTCTATTTTACTAATTTGCTAATTATTTCTATTTTTAATTACTATATGTTTCAGCCTTTAGGGCTTTTTGTATCTAGTAAAAAAAGCCTGGATTTTTTTTTATTGTGTGTTTATTAAAATGAGGCAACAATAATAAAAAGTCCATCCCCCCCATTCCAAAGTGTTGTGTTCTGTCTCCTTAGAGTTACACTTTCCTAGAAAATAATAAAAAAAAGACAATTAGAAATAAGTCCAACAATAACAATGATGAAAAAAAATTGGGAGTGAAAGTGCTGTTAGATTAGCCTTGATCCGTTTTCTTGCCAGTCTTTAGGTATTGTACTGAATTACAAATAGCCTTTTTAAAGAATGTAAATATACAAGTTGAAGCCTTCTTTCACTTTTCAGTTATGCAACTTCTTGCTTTGTGTGAATCCAGAATTATAACTAAGAGGAGATTCTGAGTCAAAGAGGCAGAACTATCATGACTGTGCAAAACGTTAAACCCCTTCTAATATGTAGGATACTCTACATAAAGAAGTGTGCATGGTCTTTGACAGTGTATTTCAGCTTTCAAAGTTCTAAGCCCCACTGGCACAAGGTTTCACATTTGAGCTAACAGTATCAGCATCTTCAAAGCCCTGCTGTGGTGATATCAGGAAAAAACCATGTAGTGGCTTTGTTTGTATAGGGCAAAAAAGTTATACACACATACTGTAGTAATAGTTCTTGCTTTTTAACTCCTGTCCCAGATAGATATGATAAGTTTATCGAGGCCTTGCTGCACCATAGATGAGCTTGAGTGGTTGTTTTAAAACTCCTCATCCTCACCTGCGCAATGAGTTGTCTGTCAGTTTTCCTCTGGAACTAGCTTGTTTGTTTAATATAGCTTATAGTGTCATCTTGGCTTTAAAAATGCAGGTCAGACCCTAATATCTGCCTTTGGAATAAGAAAGTGAAGAGAAGAAGATGCGTTTAAACAAATTTGTACCTCTTAAAAGCGTAGAGTCTCCATCCAAAGGGCTATAGAAGCTCTTGCTTTTTATTAAAAAAAATAAATGTAGTGTTATACAGTTCCTGTTTGGAATATATATATGCTCTGCTTAGCTTAACCGAAGAAGTGTAAAGCACTATTGAATGTCTAGCTAGCATAGGAGCAGTTGCTGTGCTATCTGGACTGGCCTAGAGTACAGAGGGAATAGATCAATTTTAGCTATGACAGTAACTTCTCAAATAAGGAGAAAGTGCACTCTGATGATAGCCATCTCTGCCTCTACCAAGAGAAGGAAAATTCCATAGATTTACAGGGTTTCTCTGGAGAACAGCTCAAAAGAATTGCTGTTGAGCATTCTTAGATGTGCAAAGAGAATCTTTCACAAAGCTCCAGTGCGCGCATATATATATATATATAATCTAGAAAAGTAATCTAGAAAAATGAGATTTTTCTTTTCCCCCACTGTTTCCTTTCTTGGTAATTATTGCTAGCCATTTTCTTCTCAGAGAATAAACTTAATCACTGAAAGACTGGCAGCAGCATGCTTCTCTTGGGGAAGCGATGGGACAGCTGAGTATCTGCTTAGCTCTACACTACCCTTTGTAACCCAGAGCCAGTTCTTTTACCTTGCATGCCTTATTTTCTCTCTTTGTTGAAGACAGAATACTTTGAAACCTGCCAGGCATGTGGTAGTATTTTAGTAAGTGTTGCTTCTATCACCTTTGATACTCCCACGTGAAAAGTACTACAGCGTGAAAACTGTAGGGACAAAATCTGTAAATCAAACCCTGTGTTAACTGAAGGCTATTTTTGTGTAGTTGTGGGGATTGAAGCAATGTGTATGCCGGACTTGCCAGTTTTTAATCTGGAAACTTTTGTAAGGTTGAATCTTCCCCTAAAAGTGACTACAGGCTGCATCAGTGGAAACCTACCAGCTTTCTCCTTCTTTGCCCGACTTAACAGAAGGGTGATTTAGACTGTTGGAGCCTGGGCTGAGCTTTACCCCCCCTCTTCAGATTTATAAAGCTGTTAGATATGTTCCTTGAAACAGGACTTTCCTTCTGTCAAAATGGCAAGGTTACCTTGCTGTTGAAGAAACAGAATTTGAGGAGGAATAACCTTACCAGAGCCATTCATTTTCAGTTGTTTACTATAAGTCACGTCTAACTCTTTAAGGAGACTGTTCATAGCAAAAATGTCACAAACAAGAATAAGATCTTCATTATCTGACCCTGCCAAAATCCCCTTGCCAGTAAGAAACAATAATCAGCACCACCTCTGAAGACCTGAGTATGCTTGGTGCTGACTAGCTGCGTGTCAGCATTCCCCCCAAGTGTCTAACCCATGACAGAAGCATGTAAAATAAGACTGTTTTGAGTGGTGAGTTAATTCTGCTTTTCTTATGTCATTTAATACTGTTACTAAGACCTGTCTCTTATCTTCTTTGATCTATTCCATTTGATTATTTATGATTTGTGTGATTATTAAGGTCTTTCTTATGTTGTTTTTTCTTTTATTTCTTTTTTTTTTTCTTTAAATTAATTGTTCTGTGTATTTGAGTTGTAAAGCTTTCCCATACCCCATCAGCCATGGTAAATCAAAAGATGGTATTCAACCCTTCAAAGGCCTGAAGCCTGCGGCCCGCACAGCAAACAGCCCTGAGAACAGAGCGTACAGAGCAGCCTGCAGGGGCTGGCATATCCCACTCACCTCCTCAGCACTCAGTGTCCAAACCAAACAAGGGATGCATCATACAGCAGGTGTGGGTGGGCACGGGTAGCTGGGTGCTTGCTGTTAGGAGGGAATGGAAGAGCAGTGATGAATAATTTTCTAAGGAAGAGGGGCGAGGAAGTTTCAGACTTTTCCTGTGTAGGTGCCTGAGGCACTGCAATCTACACGTTGACAGCACGTCTCACAGTAGTTGGAGTGTTTCTCATATGAAGATTAGAAGTACAAATGTAATTGAGATCCCACTTCTGTTGGGAACGACTCTGAAGAAGTGGGTCTAGAGTAGAAGGAGAGAGAGAGAGAGAAGTTAAGCAAAGCGTGGCTTGGAACATGCTTGGGAATCATTTCTGATGCTAATATGATGTGCAGAAAGGGAAAGAAATGGCTGGTCCAGTAGGGAGATCCACCTTCACTTTTTTTTCCCTCCCATTGATGAGTGGGAGGATTATAGTGTCACTGACTTTTTATTAAAGAATATTTCAGTTTGGTTTCTTGCTGGCCTGGCTCATCTTCAGGGCACTGGTGACTAGAATAAATAGTGCCTGCCTCCTGTTAATCTGAGTCAGTTCTCTTGTAAGGAACTGTAATTGTTTCTCTCTCTTGTCTTTTCCTAAGATACCTCCTCAGGGGGTTAAAGACATCTTTGCCCTCCAAAATGCAAAGTTTCTTTTGCCATTCCTATATACAAATGGAGCAGACACACTTTCTGTTTTACTTTTTTAAACGTTTGTGAACTTTTATGCCACATCTCCTTTTGTGTGAATCATACACTTAAACCCACCTACAAGTGTATGCCTGTTCACACTGTTTCACATTAATACATTTATTTTCTATAATCAGTACACACAAGGGCCCTTGATTACTTTTTTTAATTGTCATAGGCAAAAATATTTGTCAGCTGCTAGTTACAGGTGAGTGCACAGTCTGACTGCACGTAAGTAGGAGTGAGGCAAGGAGCCACACTACAGCATGGGGTAAGAGTATGCACAGGACCTCATCTGGTTTCCCCACAGGAAATAACCTAGACCCAACTTAGAAGCAGTGAGGCCCCTATTATCTTTCTTTTCCTAGTCTTGACTTAAAGTGCTCTTCCATAACTACATGTGGATTCTCATCAAAAGGAATAAATACTTTGTCCTCACTTTCCTGATTCAAGGGAAAAGCAATCTGGGGTCTTAGCAATGTCAAAAAACTATCACTGTTTTCAGGCACAAAGATACAAATGGTAAGAAACACAGGCCTAATTCACAGAGACTTCTGTATACTGCTAAAGATATCTTAATTCAAACAATGAATCCCTAGTGTAAGCTAATTACAGTGAAACTATTTAACCTTTTCCAAGGAGATGGTCTTTGGCCCATTTTCCATGTGATGTGCTCTGGAAAACCTTTCATCTGAGCACTAAGGAAGCAGCTTCCGATTTACATCAGGAGTAATAATGAAACTAAGTAGCTGTAGAAGGTCTTCACTGCTCATCCTACTCCCCATGAAATTACAGACTGTTTTCACTTTACAGCTGTCATCCAGATTACTCATCCAATTGCTGAACTGGCAAGTGACTGGATTTACAGCTGTTTAGGCATGCTCATCTTCAAAACCTAAAGCAAGGTGAAACCTCTTTTGAGTCAGGAATGCAGGCATACCTAAATAAAGCAAATCCCATCAGTAGAAGCCAAAACAGTACTGAGAGCTCCAGATGATGATTACCAGAAGTCCTATTGCTCTGTTACTGAGCAGGAGCAATCCTAAGCAGTTTTTAAATTATTCCTTAATTCCCCAATTCCTGCTGTTTTGAGCACAATGACAAGGCTAAATTTGCATCTTACTGTCAGGGAACGTATCCTCTGCTTTGGATCTGTAGTGTTGTACTAGTTTAGAGGAAAACAGGTATTTTCTTCCTTCTAAAATGGAAGTAAGAGGGAGAAAACTCCCTGTATTAATGTTTGAGATTTTTTTTATTTGCTTTGGACAAGGTTCAGAATTAAGGAAAAGAACAAAAAGCCTGTGCTTGTTCTTTGAAGGTAGTGTGGTGGTGCTGGTGTAGCAGCGCAGGCAGATGCACTAGCTTAGCTGCCAAGCGGAATCCCCGCTGACCCAGCTGGACCAAGGCTGGTTCAGGAGCTGGTTCTTCTGGAGCGCACTAGGGCGTTTCTGCCAGGCATACCATTTGCATGGCACTGCAGAACCTTGTGCTCGCAGAGTCTGGAGATCTAGTAGTGCCATGGTAGTTGCCAGGGCAATGCCCTCAGTGGCTTGGACTCTCGTTGTCCTTTGAAACAAAAAACTAGCAGCCAGGATAAGAGATACACTGGTTTTCAGTCTGAAACATCAATCCCTTCACCTGGAGCAGCCTGTGACTCAGCTTGGGGGTTAGCCTTGGGACATGCAGTTATTTTGGTATCACTGCAAAAAAATTAAAAATGCAAAACCACTGCAAATATCAATAACACAACAATGGTTTTAGTTTCTAACTTTCAGGAATGTTTCTGTGACCAGCCATGTTTCCCTTTCCAGCACCCTTACTGTTTAGCCCATAAGAAATTCCCCTGTTGTTCCAGCTGTAACAACTCTCTTGATCTCATGTCCAGTGAGACTTGGGAGTCCCTCTCACTCTCCCTCAGGTCATAGAGGGAAGTTCCCCAGCATGTATTTCAGAGCTCCCCTTACCCCACCCAACTCCTATAAGGGATATAGCCACCACTGTATGGTGATTGTACCAATTGCTCCAGGGCTGTTTGCTCCCACTTTTCTGTTGCGGTTGACGACACATGACAAACCTAATCGCACAAAACCAAACCCGGATTTTCTCAAGAGAAGTTCTGCTTGAAAACAGACTCTCTCTGGCTATGCTGCTCCTGATTGGTGTGTCCCTGCTCATTACAGCTCTTTCTCCTCTTTCATTTTTTAGAACTGCATTTAGTTTCAGCTGCTGAAATAATTTTCCTACATCTGTCCAAGTAAACACAAAATGGGTCCAGTTGAGCAGCGAACTACATTGTGTTTCTCTGCCATTCTGTGTAGTGTCTCTTGCTGGGCCATATCTCTGTAATAAATATGACTGTCCCTGATGGTCAAAGCTTTAGGTGTCCAGACAGGATGTCCGGTAACACAGTGCTATTATTCCTGGCCTTGATTTCCTGAGAAAAGGTCAGCATGGCCCAAGATATGTAACAGCACTGATATGATAGCTCTTGCCCATGTCGGACACCACAGTAATGGATTTCCATAAGGCTGTAAGTAGGCATTTATAAATGTAAGATCCTTTTATGGGTCGTATCCTGAGATATGCTGAGCATTAGTGTGTTAAATGAGAGAAGTGATGCTCAGAAGCCCTCTAGCTCAGGCTCCCCTCTACCTCAACTTCTTTTCCTTGTGCAGACTCCTCATTTACCATTTATTAGATTCCACAAGCATAACACTATTTTTCTTTCCATGTACCCCCTCTTCATCCCTCCCTTGCCTGTAACCTCTGAATGAAGCAGGGCCAGCAAAGGTTCCCAGATCTGCCACTTCACTGCCCATTTCATCTTCTCCCTGAACGTTAGGAGCATTCCATTCAGTCTTAGCGTTCAGGCAGCAAGGTGAGATTGGGCTCTGAGGAACTGGCAGGGCTGGGGACCTTTGAAAGAAATCCCCATACCCTCTGCCAAATAATAAAAAAAAAATTCTGAACCTCCAGAACTAGCTGAAATCTGGGCTGGGCGTTCGTGCGGTTAGCTGTTTGCAAGTGGCCATTTTATGATACACACTGGGCATTATATTAACCCTTTCCTCACCTGAACAGACAGTGTCAAATGTGTATGTGCACATATTAAAAAGTGTTCTGGGCTGGCATTGGGGAAATTAGAAGAGGGTCTGTCTTTGGGAGAGCTGGAAAGGGTTAAATATTGCACCAACAAATCTCATAGGCTGATTTTACAGGTATTCAGTGTTGGACAGATGGTGTATTTATGCAATAACAATACAAAATAGTTCAAAAGAAACCAAGTGTAAAGGTTGACTTTGAGCTTCAAGCTTCTTAGAGAAATTGCTAAAGGTCTTTAAAAAGCAAAATGACACTGGAGTATGACTTGCATTTTGAGGGAGATTTTTTGTGCCTTAATTGTCAATTTTTTAATTGTAATTCGCATCAGTTCATAGTCTAGAATAGAAGATACTTTTTAGATGTAGGTTTCTATAAAAATAAAATAGCTTTATGTGTCAATATGTGGATATATATGTATATTGGTATATCTCTCTATACATATGTGTATATATATGTGTGCATATATATATATTTATGTAACAGATATTTATGAAGAATATACTGTACATATACACCCACTACTGAACTTGTACAGACTGTATATAAGTATAAAATGGCCACATCTCTTTGCGTGTGTCTGTCCCCGGAAGGGTGGACTGATTGTTTTTGGATGTCTGCAGCTGTTACCTTGAAGGATGCAATTTCATCTTTCATTTATTTTTCCCCATCTAGACTGTATCAGGATAAACTGTAACGCCAGTAAGTTTTCCCTCAAGTTTCATTTTGTTCTCTTTCTATATATATTAAAATAACTTTATTTACTTTGCTGTTTTATAAGCTGTTTTTCTTTTTTTCTTTTTTCTTTCTTTTGAAAAAAATCTTCTGAAATTGAAGGGTTGGGTGGGATATGAAGCTGCAGGGGAGAAGGGAAGACCTTATGGTGATTGTATGTGAAAATGTTGTGTTAGGTTTCCCTAGGGAGGAGATGAACTGTTATTTCATAGCTCTGCAGAACAGCACCTGAGGAACCTGATGAGCTGATGTTATATTTCACTGGTAACCTGTTGTCTTTATGAAAACTTTCAAAGAACCACATAAGAATAACAACAGGTACTGTATGCACTTCTCCACTACAAAAAAAAAAAAAGCATGAATATTTAAAAAACAAAATTATACAAAAAGAACACCTCAAACTCTCACTTTATTTCAGAATGGTGGCAACTTAACCTGATATTTATTCAAAGTAATTTTTATTTGGATATAGATGAAGGAAAAAACGGATTTTAGATTTTGAGTATATTATCAGTTATGTGATAACATTTTATATAGCATTTTCCACTCTTAGTTTTCTCTAATAATTTCTGACTGAATCTTTGAATCATTGAAGTTCCCTCTCAGTCTGTAGAAGTAGGGAAGAAGGCTTGTAAAATCTCTGTGAAAAATAATAGTGAATGATGATATCCAATTCTAGACTGACTGATTGAGCAAACAAAATCTTTTGTGTTTTACTTCAAAGAGTTGGTCAAAGTTGATGTAGACGTCAAAGTAAAAGCATTTCCCAAAGAATGGAGCTGTTTAGAGCTCAAGTGTGCTTTGAAGCTTGTCTTACTTTAAACCAGATTCCTTGCTGAACTGTCAGATTCTCTGTGTTAGACTTTATGTGGGAAGATTTGTGGAAGGCTATCACATTGGAAATGCTAGAGGGGATTTAAAGGCAAAGATGGCCCATGTGTTTTCTAGAGACTGTGGCCTTTTTGCTCAGCAGAGAGCCTCATCCAAACTAGCAGTGTGTTTAGCCCCAAGAGCAAGCATAAAGCTTTCAAGTCACAGAGCCCGTTGTGGCAGCACTGAGAGAATCTTGTTGTAAAGCAGTTTATTAACAGCTTTTCCATGGTTTTGGACTAAGAGTAGGTTTGTAGTGTTAGATAGCAGACAGCAGTTGTTTGGGTTTTTTCCCTATGTACAATATTTGGGAAATCTAATATTATCTGTGGTTGAAGATAGAAAAAAAATACACACATAAGCAAATAATAGATCAGTTTTCCCTCCTGGTCACTGCCAGATTATTGAGATCTTTGCATGGAAGTGGAAGCAATTAGTTTCTTGGTCTTCGGAGGTCGTCCCTGGGAGCATGTAGCCAGAAACAAGCCAAAGCATTGGCTGATGTGATTATTCCAGCTGTGAGCCCTGATATGCTGTAGGATCTTGATCATGAGTTCACAACATTGAGAGCTGCAGCCTTCTTCAGCCCTGTTGCACAACTATATGGGGTTAGTCCTGTGTGACTCAAAGCTCAACAGCTCTTGTTGAGTTGCTTTTGTTCTTCAAAGTTTTAACACTATTTCAAGATAGAGTAATGGGAAAAAGTGTCTTGAATCACTGCTAATTGAGATTGCCAGTTTTTACCCAGCAGCACTGAGGACATTTGCATAAAAATAGGATCTCTTTCTTCCTAAGAGTTCATATGCTCTTGCTGCTTAGCCACCTGTAACTCTGTCTAAACACTTGTGCCATAGTTCTTGTTGGTGCATGTCATTTGAGCATCCATATCAGTTCCTCTGGTACTGGAGAACAATTTGATGTTGTCATCAGCTTCAACTTTAGATGACAGCTGGCTGTTAAAGGCTTAGCTGTGGAAGACTATCTTCAGGTGGGACATCAGCTTTAGCAGCAAGGAGCAATGGTCTGTTTTTCATGCCAATTAAAATCTAACAGTACTTGGGAGAAACATTCAAAAAGTAAAAAGAAGGAAAAGATAATCTTAAAATCAGAGCAGTGAGAAGACACTCTGAATCCAGTGCTTTTGTTAGTTTCCCCATAAGCATCAAAACATCTTGAAACGTTTTGCTTCCATGCATTTTTAATAGTTGAGTCTGCTGCATTTTTAAATAGTCTTCCTCTGAAGGTTTGTAGTTATTTATTTCTTTTAAAACACTTCAAATTTTCCTAATTTACCTTTTATGATACTTTGCTGAAAATTAACAACCCCAGTCCTGGAATGACTCTGGTCATCTGTCCTGCCTTCTAGAATGGAACCTGCTGGGAACTGATGATGAAAAACTGTATCCTCTTGCATGAATAAAATACAGTTAGGCAAGAGCAAACCAAATATCACTGTAACCATTCTTGCAGGCACACTGAAATTTACTTGTGCAGTGGGAGTTATCCACATACAGATGGGTCTGCCAGGGTCTGCTGAAATTAAGTGTTTTAAAGTAACTTGACAAATGGGATTCCCAATCAGTTGAAGAGTTTCAGGTCAAGTAATCACCATTGCTAACTGAATGTAAGGGACCTGGTGCATGGTTTTAAAGGTAAACAGAGCTGTGCTTTTAGGGTCTCATGGAACATGCAGGTTAAAGAGCCTGCCACACCAAGCAGTGAAGCTCATGCTATTTGGGAAGAGACTAGTATATTGTCCCAGGTAAGCTTGTAATTTTCAGCATACTTGCTCTTAATTTTCATTGAAAGGATTGCAGGTTGTGTGCCTACATATCTTTGGGATGTCATATATATGAAGCAAAATACTGTTTTCATCGTGTAATTTCTTCTTACCCTTTCTCTGTTTCTCATCACTGTTATAGCTCACAGTTCTGGAATGGAAGACTGACATAATTTCCCAGAATAAGAACTCTTTTTTTTTACTTCCTCTGTATTTATTTTAATATTCATCTTATTCTTTCCTTTCCCTCTTGAAGATACCTAAACTGATCTTACATGTCTCTGCACACTGACAGTCTGAATTTAGAAGTACCCAACAGTGCTGTTGCTTACACAGATGTAACTAGCTAGTAACTCTCTTTTCCCCGGAGTATAAAATCAGCACAAGCAAAAGCAGGATCAGGATCCCAAAAATACACTGTGTGAAGGTGCATTGAACAATTTCTCAACATAACCGATTGCACAATTTTGTTGGCTGGATTTATGGGGAGAGTAGGTATAGTCTAAATATCCTTATATTTTTGTGTAAATTTATTTTCAGTTTTAAAATAGGATTTCCTAAAGAAGAGTAGCTCTTTGGTCCATCTCCTGTAAACTGTTTCTTGAAATACATAGTTTGCTTTAAAGAAGGTTAAAGTTGTTGCGATAGTTTTATAGTTTGTGTCATAATATCTGGTGCTCTGGTTTTTCTTCATTTTTTCAATGGTTCTTAACTTCCATATTCCCTTGTCAGTGACCCCACTTCATACCAGTCCGGATGGGGACAGTTTTCAGCTTTCTACTCAATGTTAACTGTGGAGGACAGGGCTGTGCATGCTACAGATTTACTAGCTTTTGGAGGTGTCTTCACTTTGTGTTCTTTCTAGGATACTGCTTGTATTATTTTTCTTGGTCCAGTTCTCTCTCCTTTTCCCAGGCCTTTTACATGGTGTCAGTAATCACAGTCACATAGTTTGATATTACCTTTATGGGAAGTTTGATCTTCAAAAAATAGTTGCCTTTGGGAGAGTGAATGCATCTGTATTCTCACTTGTCGTTTCATAATGAAGCCTTTTCTTCTCACTAAAGTATGCCAGACAAGCCCTTAACTATTTTTATGTGATCTTGAAGCCTCGGCAAATCCTGATCCTCTTCTCTTAACTGTTGCTGAAAGCACAAACGGAAGAGGGTGAAAAATCACAGTCCAGTCACTACTAGTTGATCCTGTGATTCTATGAGGCCCCACGGTTAACATGTTGTTTCAGATCCGATTAATTTTGGACTGGTGTTTGACAGCAGAAGACAGCTAGAATATGAGATCACCATGCTTACTGTATTTAGGGCCTTAATTCAATGCAATGTTAATGTTTTGTTATACTAAGTGCCACTGTGACAAAATAAAATATGAACCAGTGATGTGTAACTCTCTGGGAGAGGTTTAAAGTTTTCTTTTTTCCGTATCATCATAAGTAAATAGGAAGCCGTGCTAACTCTAATCTAGTAGAAGTGTTATAAAACCAAGTGCACTTATCTGATTCCTAGTGATGTTGCTGTCATTTTAATAAAAGCTTAATAGTACTTTAACATGAAAACATTATTTGGAAAGTGAAGAGGTGTGATTAAACATACACATGATGTTTGTGACTCTAGTCACTCCTAACACTGTTTAAACATAATCAGGAAGAAATGAATGCTTATGCAGCCTGAAAAGCGATGAGTTATTGGTATGCCATATTGTAGTGATGAGAGAAAAGCTGGTGTCTGTAGCCTCTGTGTAGCCTCGCTGAGAATGGTCTCACCTTTGAGCAGTCCCAGGCTCAGGGTGCTGCTCTGGCCTCATGCTGCTGCTGCACTGCAGTGCAGAAGGAAGGAAGTGAGTAAATCTGTCTAGAAGACTTTCCCTTCAAGTAGGTGATGAAACAGCGGTCTTCTCAGGTATTTCGTCAGATGGTGAATGAAAAATTCTGTTAGAGGAAAACCTACCATGCTGGATCCAACAGTCTGAGACAGGTGAGGCTGCTACTGCTCCCTGTTACTAGGTTCAACCAGTAGTGAGGTTGAATATGTTTTCCTAGCAGGTATACACACATACATGCATAAGGCACATATTCTCTACGTATATGTGTATACATGGCTCGCCTCACAGATCACAGACAGGCACTCAGAGCATGCACACAAACATAGAGAGCAGCAGTAGTCTCATTCTGTTCTCCTCTCTGACTGGACAGGATGGAAGTCCACTAGTGAGAGTATAAATATGTAAATACATATATGTACAAAGTGAATCTCTCCAGCAGATGGGCTCAGATGCTCAGTCTGCCCAGTAGCTAACCCCTGGATCCCAGTCTCCTCAGTTGCTGACATAAAAGCCCCAGAGGCTGCAGCCCTACTCCAGTTGCTGGCACAGGCCATCACACACACACTTGCCCAGGACTTTCAAGGTCACAGTAGGTGATCCCCCTGTGCTTTTGCCCTTAGACATACACAGGTGCTTTCACACCCAGAGCTGGCCCTTGGAGCCCCACTCACCCCATTGCTCCCAGAACTCTTAATCTATCCACTGGCTAGTCCAGCTTGTTCTTTCTTCGTGATGACATACCTGTGCTCACTCTAGTTTCTGGCAGCATGGATGTATGGGTCCTCTGACCCATGGTCTGACTCCACTTGCTACACTCACACTCCATACACTCACGCACACAGAACAGAGAGCTCTCACCCAGGAAACAGTTAGAAAGGAACTTAAGAGGAAAATGGGACACACTGTGCTATTCAGGTGTGGGGCAGAGCCAGAGAAGCATACTGACCAGCCAACTGTTTACCCTTTTTATCCCCTTGCTCCTCTATTTTACTATTCTTATTCCTTTCAAAATTGCCTTGATCACTCCCTTCTCCTGCCTTTGATTTGTCCCCCAAAACATACCATAATAAGTCTGTGTCATCCCAGACTGTTTCCCCCCGGCATCTCATATCATAGAATCAAAGAGTGGTTTGGGTTAGAAGGGACCTTAGAGATCATCTAGTTCCAAACCCCCTCCCATGGGCAGGGATACCCTCCACTAGACCAGGTTGCTCAAAGCCTCATCCAGCCTGGCCTTGAACACCTCCAGGGATGGGGCATCCACAGCTTCCCTGGGCAACCTGTTCCAGTGTCTCACCACCCTCATAGTAAAGAATTTATTCATAGTATCTAGTCTAAATCTGTCCTCTTCCAGTTTAAATCCATTACTCCTCATCCTGTCACTACATGCCCTTGTAAAAAGCCCCTCCCCATGTGTCCTACCATAGGTAACAATACCATTGGTCTCAAAAGTGATCCCAAGACCTGCTCCTGATGATTATGGTGATGAGTTTTGTGCTTGGACACGGGGGCTGATGGCTGTGTAGGGACAGCCCTGGTGTGGCCCAGACAAGGTATTTGTTCCTTGGGAGTCCTTAATTTGGATTCCCACCTTCCATTGTGCCCCTGTGCTCCTCTGGGTGTATGCAGATAGGTCTTTGATGGACTGATGGCACCTTTGATAGGCTTGGATGTACCCCAACAGGGTATTATTTGGGTTCTCCCTCCTGCTGTTCTCGCCCTGAGTTCCTCTGTAGGTGTGCAGGTGAGCTTTATCACATAACCAAACAAATTCCTCTTCCCTGTGGCAGCTACTACCAAGTATTTTATCTCAGACTTGCTTGAATTTAATTACACCCCAAGTCCCCAGTGGAAAAAAAAAAAACCTCTTGACTTAAGCTCTTGACTCAGAGATTGTTTGGTACTCCTACAAAGTGAAATAATGCTCTTGAATTTGTTTTAAAAAGGTAGTGACAATGCCCATGCAGTTACTAGTTGCAATGGAGAGAACAAGACCCTTTGGGGCTGGGTTCCTCATGGACATCTTACATCTAGGTGAGAGGCAAAAGGTGAAGAACACGGGAGAAGCTGCTCTGCTTTGCTGCTGTCTAGACAATGTCTTCTGTAGATTAGATTCTGTAATTAGTTGCCAGAAGATCCACTTTGTTCTTTTATTCAAAGAAAATTGGCAGAAAACTGGAAACTTATGCTTTAGGATCTAGGAGGAAGTGAGTATTTTACATGTGATTAATTTTGTCTGAGAACAACCCAGAGAGAGCATCCTTAATGAGACTTTGAATAGTTAAAAAGAAAAAGGAAAGCAAACACTAATCAGCACAAGCACTGCTTGCTATACTGGGTGCTACCTTATCAGTAAACTTAAAACCAAATCAGTGAGCCTTAAGGCTCAGCTGATACTGGGTAAGGAGTGACCGGTAAAGAGGCTCCAGTGATTTGCATTATTGGGTGCAGAACACTGGCTGTAATGAGCAACAGCTTTTCACAGTATCTTTAATCCTTTTCGTGCAGACATTGCCATGAAGATTAAGGTTTTGCTGAATTAATTAATTTGTGCAATCCTAAACTGCAGTTTGCGATATCACAAGGTCCCTGCACCCCAGAATATTTCAGGGACTGTAAATCTGAGCTACAAATGCAAATCCGTGTTTACCAGAGTTCAGCTCGCCTCAGCTCTTAGCTGCAGTTAGCCTTCATCTTCCGGCTAATGCTGTCGCACCCTTTGAAAATCTCTAGTCTGATGCTTTGGTTCTAGAGCTCAGGGAGAGACTTCAGCAGGTCTTTTAAGGTCATTGGTTTGAAGAGATGGTACTGTTGAGAGCAAAGCTTGGCAGAATGCTTTCTGTGTTATTTTTAACAAAATCGCTCTGGTGAGACCTAACGGGAAAGAAAACTAACCTTGGAAACTCAGCAGTCATCTGTCAGGAATCAATGACTTGCTTTTGGAAAACAAGAATGCCTGTTTACTGACTAACGTTCCCACCCCATCAGCTTTTCTTGAGTCTGCCACTTCTTGAAAGGCTGTGTTTTTCCGTATGCTTTTATATATACAGTTTTCAATTCCTTTAGGCTCTGACCTCTTCCA
Source organism: Syrrhaptes paradoxus (assembly GCA_013400615.1). NCBI lineage: Eukaryota > Metazoa > Chordata > Aves > Pterocliformes > Pteroclidae > Syrrhaptes > Syrrhaptes paradoxus. Next base: position 37,099 of record VZTO01002906.1, on the reverse strand, counting down.
TGGGATCATAACTGAAAATGGGAACTGTTGTGAAGGAGACAGTCAGAACAACCCTAACAATCACCCTGTCAGTTACTAAGCCAAATACCTATTACTTAATGTTAGAAATTCCAATTAAATATTTGGATTCTGGATGCTATAACAAAGGTTATGAAATATGAAAAGGTTGGAGTGGTTTTTATTTTTTTATTTTTTTTTCGGCCAGAGGAGAAAGATGCTGTGGGTGAACCTTGGAGTAACACAGGAAGGCGTTTGTGGGTAGGATAACTTTTGAAGTAATGTGATGCTCGGTTCTGTTTTAATGATACATTGAATCAACTAGTTGCCAGTCAGCAATGTTTTCCTCCTATCCACTAGCTGTTACAATATGAGCTTCCTTTCTCATGTCTGTTTGAGGAAAGTAGGATGACTTGGTTCTTTTCCTGTTGCAATGTTTGCTGAATCTCAGCCAGGATGCCTGGGGAAAAAAAGGCTTTGGCAGAAAACTTCTGCTTCTCTGTTTGTTATTTTTCCCACTTTCTTTGTATAAATTGATTTATGTTCCTTTCAGATCAGCTGTCATCACTTGCACTTTGCTCAGTGTTTTGATTTAACCCCCATGGGTGGCTAAGCAACACACAACTTCTTGCTGGCTCTCCCCTAGCCTGTGTGTTTTCAACACTGTTTTGCTCACAAATCCAAAATGTGGCACCATGAGGGCTGCTATGAGGAAAATTAACTCCCACCCAGCCAGACCCAGTACACTCAGGAAGCAACTATAGCCTTCAAAGTTTGTGGGTATCATGCTATAGGGCTTAAAAAGGCAATGCTTTTTCTGCCTTCCAGTTAAATAGAGGGCCAAAGGTAGACTGAAAGAGTGTCATCTGTGGTGTCCAGGCACTGAACATTTGGTTATTTCTTTTTCCATTTCTACACAAGGTACTGAGTTTGAGAAAACTTGCTATCTGAGTGGTAATATCAGGGAGTTGTGAAGGCAGTACTAAATGTGTTGTTTCCAGGCTTAAGACATGTCAGGCTGTGGACTATATTAAAATCAAACAATGACTGCATTAGGACTTAAATACTCGATACTATTTCCATGAATGAATAGTGAGAGGGTTGATAATAGCAGAGAGAATTTGCCTCTCCACAGCTGGGAGCTCTTCTCCACACTTAACAGTCCTCACACCACCCACCTATTTCAGCAGTGACTGCTACTGTCCTTCTGCAAGCATGACCTATCTACATTGCCTGTATTTTGCACTGCGAGGATGATTTTTTCTGGCAAAAGTCTCTGCTGCTAGAAAATTTCTCTTGGGAAGCAAAGAACTGCAACTGCACACAGGTGCTTGAGGAATAATGTAGAAGTTTACTTTTAAAAAATCCTTCAGTGCTTCTGTGCTTGAACATTGTCCTCTCTGAAATGAGCTGGTGAAAGGTGAGCTTCAGGTTTGTGGGCTGCCTCTGAAATATTTACTGTTTGTGCAGGGACCAAATGAGTCAGAGAGAACAAGAACCATTCTCCCAGATAGAGTCTCGCTTGCTCAAGCTGGTTTCTGGAAACTTGTCCTTAGCAAACCTTTCAGCAGTGATGTCTTATTTTCTAATTGCTTACCTTCTACTCCTCTCAAGAAAAGCTGATTCTTGAGGTTTCAGGGCTAAGAAAACAGTTGTTGACTTCTTGCTTCTCTTGTGCAAAGGGAATACAATACGTGGTAAGACTTGATACCTCAAGGAACCTGGCCAAGGTGTGACAGATGTGTTTGATCAGTGGTGAAGATTTTTTTTTATCATCATAAGCCACTTTCTAGCTAGTGGAAAATGCAATATGCTGAACATTTTCATTATGAATGTAAAAAGTTAGGAAGCCTGAGAGAAGTTCTCAAGTAATTTTCCCAGCTAAGTATCTTTTTGGTTCGTGTCACTTCAGTGGTTGCTATATTAAACAGTCATGTGTGCACACTTCATTCTGGAAAAATAGCTTTTTACTCTTGGTGGATTTAAGTTGTTCCGTCACCTTTCCAGGGATGGAGGTGAGGCTGCCCAGAGAGGTTGTGGAGTCTCCTTCTCTGGAGACATTCAAAGTCCACCTGGATGCGTTCCTGGGTGATCTGTTCTAGGTGTTCCTGCTCCGGCAGGGGGATTGGACTAGATGATCTTTCGAGGTCCCTTCCGATCTCTAACATTCTGTGATTCTGTGATTTCGCAGTATCCCGGCCTGATCATGAGTTGGAGGTCAAATCACCAGGTGCAGTTTCAATAATCCAAGGATATCAGATTATTTTTATTTTCTCATGAATTTGAAGTAGAGAACCACCAGCAAGCTTGAAACAAATCAGGGAAATTATTATGCTAATTAACTGTTAATGCAAGAGTAGGTTCAGTTAAGAGTTTAATTGTGTATTAAGAAACTGTTAGCATACTGACATAATTTGAATTACTGTGTTTTCTGGTACCCTTTTTTGTAGGGGAGACTTATTTGAAATTATGCAGCACACTGCTTCGAACTGGTAGGGAAAAGAAGAAATGTAGCTGGTATTGATTTTGACTCACATCTGCAACTTTCGGCTTGCAAGCAGGTGCCATCTCCACCAAGCTGTTATCATCTCTGGAAATTCCTAATGAAAAATGTTCTTACAGCATTCAAACATTTAAACAGAGTTGCAATCTTTTGTCCAGCATGGTACGCCTCTTGAATTCCTGGAGTTTAACTCTTATCCTCAAGAGGAGGGACAGTATTTGCAAATTATTCTGCTGCATGCAAAACCACAAACCTTCCTTAGCTGAGTTGGAGAAAGATGTCGTACATTTCATATTTCATCGTCCCAAACCCCAAGTCCTTTTGCATGCGTATGACGGGTTCTATGTTTGAATGGTTTCCCTCCATTCCAGTTCTCGCTCTCTCTCATAAAAATACTGATCGTAGTCCTAGGACTGTCAAAATATTGTTGCCACAAGAGTGGGTAATATCATTGCCTTCTTTGAGATGGGCAGAAAATCAGCCCCATTTATTTCCATGTTTCATTGTACTAGAAAGAATGAAAGTTTTTTACTTCCAGTTTATTATGTTATGATATTTTGCTGCTTAGGATAATTTTAGATGAAAGGAAATGTACACACACATATATATACACACATACATAAACTTATATATGTAAATGGCTTCCTAAATTATCATTGCCATTGAAAGCTGTGCCAATAAAATTGAACGGTTCTCATTGTAATCAAGGTTTATAATATTTCTCTCTTTCTGGTCACACTTTGATTTATTTCAAGTATACTAAAATGCAACAGAGTAGATGGAGCAGCATAAAAACTATATGAAATTGCAGGATTTTTTTTTTCATAGCTTTCATGCAGCTTGTTTTCCTGAATGAGCTGAAAAGGTTATCCCTGCTTCAAGATTTTTGCCGCAAGTGTGATGTATTTCAAGCTTCCAGCTTGGCAGATTCACTCAGTGGTATTTTTTGCAATTTCTCACTTGCAGTGACTCCTCCAACAGCACAGCAGTATTTTACAGCAAATGCTGTTTCCAGCAGGGCTGTATGCAAAGAATCATTTACGAGCCCAACCGTCTGTGTATACTTAGGTGGGGGGTATCAGTAGCCAGTTCAAGCAAACTTTCCTGACTCTGCTGGTACTTGATGTTTCTGTTACAGAGGGGGCTGAGCACCATCTCGTGGTGTATTTGGAGATTTTCTTGTCTCTTTTCTAGTGTTGGTTTTATCTCAACTTTGAAAGGGTTGGAGGTATGTTCATGGTACTTTGCGGAAAGTGATAAAGCCGAAGATTGTGTTCATTGACAGACCAGTGTGAAAAAGGACTTGAATGCAAATAGGTTCTTGACAGTAGTGCTGGACTACTGTATCAGTTATGCTCTATAGGAAGCAAGAAACTTTTGCAAAGTGAACTGCACCATAGGCCAGTGGTAATTAGAGCAGAAAACAACCACATGATCTGCTTCCTTGAAGTTATTCTTTTTCATCTCAGATGAAAACAGCTGTTGCTATGGACCTGAAGGTTTGTAGCTTAAATGCTGTGAAAAACCCAAGAATGGAGACTGAGGGGACGACTCAGCCCCTGCCAGGCTGCAGCAGAGACTACTGTTCTGTGTCTCTGGCAGCTGCAGCAAATCAGACCATCCTAACTTCAGTATTCCTTTCCAGGGCTGAAATCTAATTAATGTACTGTATTTCAAACATTTGTTTCTGACACCTGCATCTGATTTCAAAAGTATGGTTAAGGAAACCCAGTGATAAAGCTAAGATCAGGCTTGAAGTAATAAGAAAAGTGTGATTGTATAATCATGTACAAAAAATACTTAATAAAATATATCATATAGAATAACTATAAAAATGTAAAAAAAATAAAAAAATAAAAAGTTTCACAGAATATTTATAGAACTGATGTCTTTTATAATAATTTGTACAGATATGTGGATAATCTCTCATAATAGGAACAGCCTGGAGTGAATGTGGGGCAGTCGACAGGTAAGGAGGCTAAGAAGGTAGGGAAAATATTTATTAAACTCAACTATTGGAAAAACATCTGTGATATTTTCATAGCTGATGTTCAGTCACTCTTAACTAGTTAGGCATGAATTCAGAAAGGAGTTTCCATGGTTAAGTACTGAAATGCCTTTATTTCAGGTAAAATCCTTAAAAGCATAAACTTGATTGTTAAAGACTGTAGCAGCCATATGTGAATATAGAGACTGTAAAAACTGAGGGTAGCACTTGTAAGACGTGGTGTTACTTTAAACCCAAACCCTCAATGGAAGCAGCTGAAACTTGTCTGAGAAATTCTGAGTAATAAAGCAAATAGAGATGCCGTCTGTTTAAAGCTAATGTTAGAATTGCATCTGATGTTCATTTTATGATGAGAAAAAAAAAAGACTTAAAATCTCGGAAAGATCTTGTGCTTTGCTGTACCTTTAATCCAGTCTGATATTTTTTGAGCTGAGTCAAGGTAAACCTGAGAATTCAGTGTGTTTCACAACTGCACAAAGAATGACTCTGGCAATGGAGGTATTTGAACACAGGACAGAGGAACTTGGGCTCTGAGGTTTGTTTAGGGAGCCAAAGGTCTGGAGGATGTTTCCTACCAAATTGCAAAATGTAGAGTGCGGAGGTGGGAAGGTATTCTTCTGAACAGGTGCTATCCACCTCCCATGGTATGCAAAACAGAAAAGTAAAAGATGTTTCCCTGTTTCAGATAAACTTTGATGCATCGTAAGGAAATATTTCTTCCTTATTTTGAGAGAAGTATTTTTCTGCTTTGCCCTTCCAGGCAGCTCCTTTTGTCTAGTTCACTCAAATAGAGTTAAAATACAAATCTTCCTCTTCCTTCCACCTCTTTTTTATAGTTTTCAAATCTTGTCAATTATTTCTGTGTTATAAGGGGAAAATAATCCATCTTTCTGTCTTCTTGATTAAACTTAAACTATGATTTTCAGCAGTCAACACCATTAGGAAGTTATTAAGATTTTTTTTCTACTTTAGCTCTAATTTGCAGAAGTACTGAGCCTGGTCAGTCCCTGTGGACTTTCACAGGTTTTTAGATGCTCAGCATTTGTGAAGAATGAAATCTTAAGGTCATTTTTCTTAAGAGATCCTCTGCCAAATACTAAGGGGAAATTTTCAGAACTCCAAATATGACAATTTAGAGGTACTGTATAATTTTTTTCCCTTCTGTGAGGTAAATGAAGTAAATGCAAGTTCTTGGGACAAGTTTGTCTTCATGTGGGCAGAGTTATTGCCAGTCTTGGTGATCACATCTGAGTCATGTGATGAGCCTAATGGATCAGGTTTTCCCATGGGATTTAATCACCATGATCTGAAAAAAATTACTAGTTTAAGAAGACTGAGACTCTGAGTTACTTTGCTTTGAATTCAAAAAAGTGTGTTTTAACTTGTCACAGGTTTACCTCTGGGGATCTGCACCATGTTTAGACTTGATGGCCAAACATGAGCATGTTTTCCTGAGAGATTTTGGCTTTCACTTTTTCTGTTTGGGCCAGAAGTTTAAGAGAAAGATCACTTTCCTGAGAGTTTTTGGAGCAGAGAAGAACTTAGAGATACTTGTAGAACTAAAGAGATATGCAGTTATTATAAACTAAAGGATGAATGTATTGTAAAGTATTTTAACCTGCTTTCCTTTTTTGTGGGGGAATGGTAGCTTCATCTGCATTTGGGCAAGGTAATGCATTGCTTTGTTCTGGCTTCTCTGTTTTGGTCACAACATTGATAGGAAGTTTGATTCTGTATCATAGCCAGATGAGATCTGAGCCTAAAATTAAATATCCTTTCTTAGGCGTTCTTAAGCATATTTTTATCTTTGGAATATTCTTCACATGCTGATGATTTAATCCTTACAAGACTGCAATAGTTGTGGCGTTACTATCCCTGTGGAATTACTGAAGGACAGTGTGTGAAGTCATTTTATGCATTAGCTGTGACGTTATGGGCTTTCAGCCCTGCTCTAATGCAGCATCATTATCAGAGGACTTCTGACAGAGAGGGAAAGCTTTCTTGCAGCTATTCAGCCCTGGTGCTACTCTGCAATTTTTAGCAGAGATGGAAGTATGAGCGGAGAAGAAAGATTATGTGTTCTTAGTCACTGTGTTACCTTATCACACTAAGTATATGGAGGGATCCAACCTGTATAAGAAAGGTCCGTGTGTGAATTTATTGCCAATGCACTTTTTGCAGGCTGTATACTGATTAAAAAGCAAGTGCTCAGCTGCTTTTCAGACTGCAAGTGTACTTGAAATTGGTTTTTTAGGGATAAAACAATATCCATGAACTGTGAACACTGTTATTGTATCAGTACTGAAAAAAACCTTCTCACATTCTGCCTCAGGTGATGATAGTTCCAGATCTTTTGCTTCCAGGTATCAGTAGGTCTTCTGAAGCTGCAGTAGGTATAGCATAAAACCTGGAGAGATTTTGCAAGGGCAGAGAAGATGAAAATCTAGGAAGAGATTTCCCAGAATATTTGTATCTGAAAAGGATGAGACAGTTTGGGTAGGTGAACCAGTTCACATCAAGAACCCAATTACTACCTGGTACTACCTAGTCCAACATGAGAGAAATACAGATATGTTGACATAGTAGACAGATTATCTGGCCTACTGTGGCTTTGATAAAAACGTCATCTTAGTGCCTTCAGAGCAAAGAATATTACTTTTTCTGTTTTGGTATTAAGTACTTCTGTTCTGGATACAGAAAATTCTAGTTTCAGTTCTTGCTGATAAGAATCGTATCCATGTACAAGGAGCCATATATTTTTACAGGACAGCTTGGAGAGAGAGAGACTGCTCTGATAGTTTTGTTATCTAAATGAGTACAAGAAGAAAAGTCATAGAGGGAGTGTATGGGCATTCACATTTAGTCTAGTGATTAAGTTTAGTCAGCATTTAGTTTGTTGAGACTAGTGTCTTTGTAGCCAGTGGAGAGAACTAAGCTCTTCTAGAGAATGGTTTGGAGCTGCAAGCTCAGTCGACCTCCTCTGGTGGGCAATTCAGAGCCACCTGCACCTCATGGCTGATCATCAGGAGCATTGCTGGGACATTTCTCATCGATGCTCTGGAAAGACTTCTCAAATCAACATCATCACAGGAGTCTCCAGATAATAATAATCTCTACGTAACTAAGCAGTAACAAGACTTTGGGCAAATAATTTATTTACCCATGTTTTAGCTTTCCAGTAATGTGTAGCTAATAACGGTCACATGCTTGCCAGAAGGCTTTAGGAACTGAAGTAACGAATGTCTGTAATGGCTTTAATATCACCAGTACAAAGGTATTGTGCAAACATTTTTAGTGCATATGAAAGAATAAGGAATTCCTGTTTATTACCCACAACATTACAGTAATAAACTGCTCTAAGATGTTATGTTTTCCAAAATATTAAAGGTGATATTGTCCTGCTTGTGCAATTTGGTGGAATCACAGGATGCAAATTTTTCCCTTTTATGTGTGGCAATTAATTTATTGAAAGAAATCAACATCTTTGGGATATGTGTAATTTTAGATGCAGTTATTTAGATACAGATACCATCGATTTAGTTAAAAATACCACACTTACAAACAGGAAAAAAAAATAGATTAAACTGAATTTAAAAAGTGGACTTAAATGAACAGGAAGATATGGACATATTTACAAGATTAAGTGTGCAATGTTCTATCCGAAGATGATCAAATCTCATATTTGAAAGTGTTGTTAGCCATTTTCTCTCTCCTCTCCTTTGAGTGGCCTTCATTTGTAGATAGTTTCCATAACAGTGCATTGAAGAAGTTAACTGTTTCTTACACCAGTGCCTGTGTCTTCAGAAAAAGTGAGAAATGGTGGACCTGCTTCTTAAACAAAAAATGAAACATGCTCAGTCTCCTACACTAACAGTAACTAGATTGCTGTAAACATGATTGGCATATGCCATTCTGTAGGCTTGGATTTATGCACTGTACTTCAGATTCAGTCATAATTTCCATTAAAATGACAGAATAATTAAGACAGAATATTGAGATTATCGTTAATAAATGATATTGCTCTTGTACATGCACCCATGCACAACATATCTCTCTGTTCTGGATGGCTGAAATATCTGCAGACTGGGATTCTTCCTGCTGCTTTTTAAAAATTATGTAATTATGGCATAGCCATCTTCATGTTATACAAGAACGTTTATGTGATTATCAGTTCCATAGGTACGATCAGAATTTTACTGGCTTTAACTGTATCTGACTCCTGGTTTTCATTCCATAAATATATATATTTATGGTAGATAGATAGACGTGTATATGTATGTATATAGAGAGCCTAGTGCCACCCGTGTAACAGGAGGCTGATCCTGCTTCTTACTGGAGGAAAAAGGCGATATTCCTTTTGAATTTGAATCAGGAGCATAAAGACAAGTACTATCAGGAAAAGAGTTGTAATGTGCCTCCTGTATAAAAGAAGTGTGTTCTTGGCTGAGGTCTGAAAGATGTGGTATCTTAGGTAAAAGAGACATGGAGAAAGTGCAGAGGAAAAAATGTCCTTGCATCAGAAGAGACTAAATTACATGTGAGGTGATAGAGATTGAAAAGAGACCAGTTTTAAATAGCAAGTGAAGGTGAAAGGTCTAAAAATAAAGAAATAAATTGTAGTTTTGACACGGTTGATTTTAAATATCTAAAAGTAGAGAGCAATCAGTTTTTCACTGAATCTTGAAAAGACTAGGAATCATCAGAGGTGTATGAGAGGGGAGGGTAATCTGGTTGTGAGAATAGAACATGAACATTTTTCTTTAAAGTGAACAAGTCAGAAAAGAGAGAGAATGAGGACTTGCACTTCTGATCTGTGTGTAATACATAACACGTGGCAAATTGGCTTCCAAATTCTCTCAGCTCGGTCTCAACCTGTTTGTTTTGGAGCCTTCACATACCTTGAGAATAATTGTTCTCTGCCCTTCTGTAAATAGCCCCAAACAATAGCAGAGCTCTGGCAGCTGCTGCTTTGATCTGAAAATACAAAGTCACACTGGTAAGGCGGCAGCTTTGGAATATAAAAGAGGAAATAATATTAAAAAACACAGCATGTGTGTGTGCATGTAATTTTTGATATAGATTGGAGCCATTTTTCTTTATCTCCTGACTCCTGGGAGAGATTGAGTCTTTACAATTGCTCTTCTGCAATTTCTGAACACTCTTTTGTGCAGCATGTGCCTGTACACTGAGTGCATCGATCAATTGGCATATTGGCCTTAATGGTTCTGCATGTTTTTGTGTCTTTTCGAAATCTATCTCTCTTGTGAGTCAGTCATTCATTTGGTCTTTCAGTCTGTCTAATCTTTTTATGATTTTATTGATTTGTTCATGCCAAGGGTACAGAAAAAAAAAGCCATTTTGACTGCTCTGTAAATAGCTAGAAGAAGCCAACTGAGTTCACGTGTACTGTCTTTTCAAGGCAGGTCTAAGAATGTGCTTCTACGCCCACTGAAACCACTGCCAAAAAAACCCCTATGTGGGTTTTTTTGTGATACCTTCATGGGGCCTTGCATATCTCGGGGACTCTCAGGAGGGGTGTTAGACAGAAACAAGTTGATGAATGAGAGCTTTTTATGATGAAGTGAGCCTCTTAAAATTTACTGTATCACCAGGAACTCTTCCATTCTTAATTATTTTCAGGGAAGAAGCTCTGATCATAGTGCCTGACCTGCGTTTGTATTGTTTCAGTCTCCGGTACACTGAGGTTGGCTTTGCTTTCCCTTGTCTACTCACCTTGTCTCAATGCTGCAAAATGTTTTACAGGGATGGAGGAGTGCTAGTGTCTTTGTAGCCTGATGTTTCATTTCACAGACACTGCTCTAAATGTTTTAAATTTTGGATTGCTTTCCCTGGAAAAGACTGTGGGAGGGAGATGTTAACTAGCAGGTTGATTCTGCAAAAATAATGCAACAGTAATGTGTAGAAATTTTCATCAGGAGCAAATTTTTTGGCCTAGATCAAAATAAACACCAGGTTAGTAATTTGTGCATACCACTGCTCATTGAACTGTTCTGTCTCTTGGGCACTCTGCATCTTCCATGTCTTCAGCAGCTTTTTCCTTAAAGAGAGTTGCAGGTTAGGCTAGAAGTGACTGTGAAGTTCAAGCTCTGCTGCTGTTGGGGAACTTGAGACAAAAGTTGGAGTGCTGATGCAGGGAAATAAATGCAGACACAGGAGGTACGACAAGCCACATGAACAGACAAGTAGTGTGGAGTCCCGGTGAATATAAAGGCAGATGTGATTCCACCAATTAAGTTATCCAGGATCATCACTGTCCTGCATGCTCTGTCAGATGCAGCATCTAACACCAGCAGTGCAATGACTGTTGGTACCCAGTGCCCTTTCCCAAGTCTTTACTTTTAGTCATTCAAGGAAGACTTCCCTCTTTGGCAGTAACAAGCAAGGATTTTGCTTGCTGCTTAGTAGAAGGGACTGAAGAATCTGGCTTCTACCTTTCTGAGCCATCATTTAATTTTTTGATTCTTGCTAATGTTATTCCTTCACTGGTCGTATGGCTGGTATGCTCCTGTGGAGGGCCGGCACTCAGACCTGAATTCAGACTGCCAGCTTCAACCTTGTGCGTTGAGAAGGTACTAAGTCTCCATTTGCTACAGACAGTTCCACTTTCCAAGCAGTTTTACCCTGAACTAGTCACAGCATCAAGACTATGCCTGCTGGCTTGTGGTTCTGATCACTCTTTTTTTCTAACAGAACTGCTCCAGAGAATTTTAATAGCATTCCATGCAGGCCTTATGAGTCAAATTGTCTGCTTAACCCATATGCCCTTCTAAAGTCAAATCTTAAGTGTGAGACAGCAGACTGTCCTTGGTGCTTTTTCAGACAGGCTTAGATTATCAAAACTGGTATTTAGCTTTTGACATGTATGGATAAAAAAAGTCAATATGAAAGAATGCAGAAGTATCCTCTCACTCTAAAGTTATTAACTTCACTTCAATCTTCCCACAGACAAAGGTGAGAATTAATTCCCTCAAAATATTGGATTATTTTGATCCTACTCTCAACTTCATAATTTTTGAAGCAATCCTGTGAATCAGAATAATTTTGCTCCAAAAGGGGGATCCAGTTGGGAAAATAAAATTTTGCTGTTAGTTGTTTTTGTCTTGATGCATCTCTCAAGCCAAAAATTCTCAAGGGCTATATGAACAAAAAGTCTCATGGTAGGTAGCACTAAATGGGACCAATTGGCTACCTGCTGCAGAGCAAAAGCCCACAAGCATCTGCTTCCCACTTGACAGATCTAAGGCTGCTTTCTTCACTCATTATAATAGTCCAACTGGCACTCTGTTGCTTGCTAAACACTAAACTGTGATGTCTGTTAGCATCTTCCCCTTTCTATGAATGCTGAAAACATAATCCACAGGCTGAACTACCGCTGCTAAAAAAAATATTTATTCTCAGCAGGAATCTCTCTTTGTTATGTACTGACACTGAGTATTTAAATTACAACCTTCTAATCTTACATTTACAGCATTTAGAGGATGTTGAATAAATTAAAACTAAAATGCCACAATATTCCGCCTTGACAAGAGATCTGACAGGGAATCAACATTTTCAGAAACGCGGGTTTGGTTTTCCAGCATATGCAGCTCCCGTCTGTGACAGGAGCTGTACTGTGTTCAATACTCCTAAGGCCACATATGTCAAAAGCTAAATACCAGTTTTGATAATCTAAGCCTGTCTGAAAAAGCACCAAGGACAGTCTGCTGTCTCACACTTGAGATTTGACTGTGTCCCTACTTTAGAAGGGCATATGGATTGAGTGATTTTACTTATAAAGCCTGTGCTTCAGTACTTCAATGTTAGTCACGGACTACGAAGGACTATGAAGGATGTGAATCACTGCTCTCTAATAGGGTTCTGTGAATAGTATTGCTAGAAAGAGACCTTGTGCAGGTTTGGTGATTGAATTATTAACAGTATTGCCCTGACGGTAATGTGGGACTAATAGCAAGATTTAAATCCAGATGTTATGCTTCGGAGCTAGTCTTAAATGGTAGGTGGAAGCCGTTTTTTTAGTTCCATTTAAAAATTATGGTAACAGCGGTCAGTATGGTGCAAGACATTGAAGCAACTGAGGCGCCCTAGAAAGCGCTGGGACAATGACCAACAAAAATGGTACAATTCACATCAGCCTAGACAGCTCATGAAGGACAAATGTAACTTTTCCACCAAGTCATTCATTTTGAACATAACACATAGACGTCAAATTGTCTATGATTATCTATTTGCAAGAGTTCAGCTTTACTGGTACCTCTCCAGGCACTTTTATCTGTTTTGCATTATGCATTTTGAGGCCAGAAGACACCATTAAAATCTCTTCTGACCTCCTGTATGACACAGGTCTTAGTCATTTCTGCTTGTAACTGCCCTTTGAGCTGTGAAATGTGTGGTTAGAAACACATCATATCTGAATGCATCACTGACTTCAGCACTTCATTATGTCTTAAAATATGTATCTACACTAAGGATTTACAAGTCCCCTAAAATCATGAGGGACATTTACCCATTATACATGCAATACAGGTAGCAAAGCCATAAATCAAGCCCAAGTTCCTTGACTCCTGTATTTGTACCTTTTTTTCAGAAACAATCTTTGCTGAACTCCATTGCTGGTGTTCAAAATTAGGCTTATCCTCTTTCCATCTTGGCTGGCATTGTTTGGATCCTCCAGTAGTGTTACTGAAATAGCAATGTCCTGAATGGTACTGCTGGGCTTTGGTACTTCAGTGACTTGACAACAGACTGTGCTTTTTTACAGATCACCTCAGTGCCCTTTTTTACTAAGGTTTACAGAAAGCTGTGCAAAGTCTTTAGGTCTGCCAAGCCTGCCTCACACCACATGTCCTCAGCCGATGGAGGCTTTGGTGGAAGCTGCAGTCCTCCCTGAGTTTCTGCATAAAACATGAGGTCTCCTACGGGAACCTGGGAGATGGCTTGTACCAAGGATGTTGGAGAGGTACAAAGAAAGTTACTTGACTCCAGTCCACCTCCTCTGAGAGAGGTGGAAGCCAGTGCACCTCTTCAGAGTGAGTGGAGGCACACTTTGACACTGAGGTGGGACAGACAGGAACTGGTACTATTTGCATGGCCAGGCTGTGCACAGAGTAGCCCTGCTCCATACTGGTAGGGCACAGAAGCTGCCTAGGTGCTCCCCTCACCCAAAGGTGTCACCCTCACAGCTGGAAAAGGAAAGAATTGTCATCCTGATGCAGTCCACCTGTCACTGCCCAGCCAAAGGCCTTTCCCCTTGTGTCACTTCTTTTGTCCTGAGTTGTTCAGGTGCTGGTTTTTCTTTCTTTGCAGGTGGCTGGCTATACAGTGCCTTATAATAACTTCTACCTATTTCTGCTTCACAATATTCTAGCTTCTTTCCCCCTGCCCATGCTTTGAACAGCAGGAATACCTCACCCCTCTCTAGCACATCCCATTGCCAATGCTTTTGTAGACTGAGGCTGTCTCATCCTGGGCTGTTGGCCCATTGCACCTCTGCTCTTAAAAGCACAGGCAAATACTATATTTAAAAGGTCTCCTCTTCTGTTAAATAACAGGTAGATGGGGGTAACAGGTGAAGCTGCTGAAGCTCTCAAGTTAAGCTGGGCTTGGGACATTTGAGGCACCTGAGAGGGGTGGGAGGTGCTGGAGGCCTGCAGCTGAGGAGAGTTGTGCTAATGGTGCTGCCGCATGCACACCATGTCTGTGCTGTGCCTGCTATGGTGTGAGCTGAGGCCACTCTCCTTCTGGTAGCCTGATCTGCTCTCCCCGAGGCAGGAGCTGCGGGCAGATGGACTGTGTGGAGCTGCAGGTCAGTGGAGCTGGGGAAGAGGTGCTGGCTGTGCAGGGAATGTGGTGCTTAGTTGTGTTTTTCCCTGTTATGCACACCCCTTTTGCCCTTCCTTTCTTCCCCGGAGAATTTAAACTGTAGTGGACATCAGGCTGAGATAGGACATGCTGGTGTTTTCTAGTTTAGACAACATATAGGTTGCCTTAGCTAAAATTTTCCCTTCTTTACCTTCTGGAATGGAAACCATGCTGTCCTTTGTGTACTTTCAGGAAGGTAGGGACAGGCTCAAGACAAGTACTTGGGAGGGAGGGAGGGGGTTTCCCGGAGCAGTGGCAGAACAGGGGGTGGAAGTCGGGCTTTGTATTCTGAGCTGTAGCCTGCACTGATCTTTCTTGTGATACAACTTCAAGAGATGTTTAATAACCTAGGGTGCTAGATAGATGAAGTCTACTGTTTGCTTATGTTGTCTAGCCTTACTTACTGTCATTAAGCTCCAGTCCTGTGCTTCTGAGACTTGTTTGTAGTTGCTTGTCTTGCATGTAACTGAATCTACTCTCCTAATGCTCTCAATTGAATTAATGAGGATCTCGCAGTCAGTTCAAGACTCTCTGGGTTCTTATTGCTTTCCTGTCTGAACGTCTCATTACTGTCTGTGTTCTCATTTATGTATTTTACGTAGCAGAGAGGGTTTCCCCTGCGTTACTGTGGGAGGGCTGCACAGCTAGGTTTGTGCTTAGACCTCTGTGTTCCTTGTATCTCATAGTACAGACTGGTAGCACTGGAGCTGGTATGTCATAGAGCACATGAAACTTTCCTCTTTTCCGCAGCGCATAGCTGAGGCAGTTCTTTGTACATTTTCCCTTGTATTACAGCTGAAATGATATGTTTTAGAGGGCCATTTTAGAAGTGGCAGCCCTACTTGAGAGCTGGAAGAACAAAGTGTAAACTGCTTTTTCCTCCCTCTTTTTCACATGTCACTCTTCATTGGGACAGGCAGTAGGCTGAGAGACTCTGTGGCATGTTATCGGTGGAAGTGTTTTGGTTTTATTTTCCCTGACTCACAATGTTTCTGAAGAGATGTGTTTTCTTTCCTCCCCTGTCCCCATAATCTGCTAAGTAGCATGTGTATATGGCAATTAAAAGACTCTAAGGAAATGATTGCTGATATTGAGAAAGGTGGTTGAACACAAAGGGGCTGAATAAAGCAAGGCAAGGAGGGAGAATGAAGGAGAAGGTGACCGAGAAGCAGGTAAAGCAGTATTTGACACCGGAAAATGGAGGCTGAAATCCAATGGGAAGGAAGCTCATAAGGGAAACGGTATACAGGAATCTTGCTCTTTTACTCTCTGGTACCTATGAGACAGGGGGTTTTAAATTTAACAAAGGCTCAGAGAATAACTCTATTCAGAATAGCTGTTGGGACAATAGATGATTAATGTTTGCTGTGCTTGCGAAGACAGGATGAGAGGATCAAAGCTGTGATGATAAGGGGAGGAACTGCTAACCCAA
>VZTO01002906.1:0-13885 GCA_013400615.1 Syrrhaptes paradoxus | reverse complement strand
AGCTTCTCATCCACCAATACCCCCAAGTCCTTCTCCTCAGAGCTGCTCTCTATCCATTCTCCGCCCAGCCTGTATTTGTGCTTGGGATTGCCTCGACCCACGTGCAGGACCTTGCACTTGGCCTTGTTAAATTTCATGAGGTTTGCATGGGCCCACCTCTCAAGCCTGTCAAGGTCCCTCTGGGTGTCATCCTGTCCCTCTGGGTGTCATCCCTTCCCTCCAGTGTGTCCACCACACAGCTTGGTGTCATCAGCAGACTTACTGAGGGTGAACTTATTGCTCTGTGAACCTGTTTTCCAGATGCATAAAAACTTTCCTTGTTTCTTTGGAAAATTTAAGCTTCTGGTAGCTATTTGCTCTTTTGGAAGAGGAGAATCATATGGGAGGACTCTCAGAATCCCAGTGTCATAAGAGGAATACACACATTTCTGATGGTTTGGGCAAAAGGTCAGAAAACAAAGCTGCTGAGTTCTGTTTACCTCTGGCAGTATTTTATAATTTATGTGCGCCTTAAGGCGTTTCATTTTCCTATTCCGTAAAATGGAGATTACAGTTTTCATTAGTGTTTATTTGAACTTTTCTAAAGAAGGATTTATAGAATTAAAAAAATATTGTTACATTTTTGAGACTTGGTAAATAAGTGAGAGAGGAAATTAACTGAAACCAGTCTTTGCTTTTAAGCGTATTTATAATTTTGAAGCAGAGATGCATGCTATTGATGTGAAATTTCATGGCGGGAGGGGAGAGTTTTCTTCAAAGCACTTCAATTTTTTTCCTTTATGGAGTCCTCCCTGAAGTGTTTCAGTAGTACGTGATTGATGCATGCTATGATGAATACTGCTGTACGTATCTGTGGATAGAGTACATTTACAGCAATGCAACTTCTTATTGAAAAGGCTGATGAGGATGCAAAGGATTATCCTGTTCCTGTAGAAAGAGTAGGGACACCTCCCTCCTTGACGCTAGATTTTTGCTTGCTTGTGTGAGATGCATAACAGCAACATGGGCTTCTTAAAACACAGAAAATTATTACGCATTGAGCTTGCTGGGAAAGAGTTCAAGGGCTTCTGTAGGCTTAGGAATTCAGTCCGGTTGTGTGTATCATGCAGAAAGAAAGGGGTGTTGCCTTATTGGCCAACACCTGGCCTGCAGCTGGCCCGTGTGAAATAGGAACTTTAAGAGAGTTAGTTACTTTACTGATGAAAACTTTGTAGCACTGACATAGAAAAAGTCTGGGGATTTGTGATTACTATCTTTATGATATTTTGGATGACTTTTGGAGAAAAAAGCATGAAATTAAAGGTTCATGCTTCAGTCAGTCCATTTGCAGTCTAAATGGAGCACATTTCAGACTGCGTGTGTGTATTCAGGCATAACTAGTAGTAGAAGTACAGGCTATCTGTGTAGTTTTACTTACAGTCTTACTGTTTTTTCTGATGGTATTACTGTTTCATCTGTATCATGAAAATCTAGGAAAAGTTTAAAATTATGAATATGTGTAGCCTATAAAATTTGAGTTAGGATTTCCTGAACTTGTTTGATGCTTTTTACATGAGAGAGCATTGTAGATGCTGTTGGTCATATTTTAATGGTTTGCTCTGAGGCCCACCAAGTCTCTGCTTAATAACAGAAGACAGCAGTGTTCTGATCCAGGACCTGGACTGCGCTTTCTACTGCTTTTATGTTAGACAGCAGTCAGTTTTGGCAACTTGCCTTTTCACAGTAGTGTCCTGTAGTTGTGGAAACCCTCGATAGTGCTGCTTCTTGTGCTCTTGCCCATATCTTGTATGTTAGTGTCATAGTGTAAGATTGTAATGGTGGATGTATGGAGATCTTCTGGTGGCTGCAGATGCTGACTGCAAAATATCTGCCTCGCTATGTAAAGTGTTTTTTGAAAACTATAAGGAAACCTAAAACTTTTTTCTTTGAGATACTTGAGGAAAAAGTAGTAGTTAGTTTTACTGTACTTTTCTTACATATTTATGTAGTTCTAGTTCATAGAATTCTAAGAGAACATGTAAATGTGAGCTGTAGCTTTTCAGTTTTGTTCTGCTCTGCTTGTCACTTACTGAGAGGGAGTCCGGACAAATAATTTGATTTTAAAATGGTAAAAATCAATCTCTGATTTTGAATTTCTCAGTTCTAAGTCTTAGACATTAAGCACTGGGAGTCACTAGGGACCTGGAGTTCAGTGAGTAATGGGGCGCTGAAAACTTGGAACATCTCATACAAACCCCTTAAAACCAAGTCATGAAAAATTACTAAACATTAGGAAGTTGCCTGTTAATCCATCTTCTTAATTTTCCTGGCTATAGAACAATGGATGTTTGGAGGAGTTGATGTATCTCTGTCTAATATTCTTGAAGAGAAGGTGTAGTGCGTATGCAAACTAACTCTGGGTTAAAATAAACAGAACTCCTACACTGTAAATATCCACTTCATAACCAAAACTGTAATGCATGGAGACTAGCTTATTTCACTAGTGTAATAGCTGTCATGAGAAGTTAAGTCTGAGGCAGACAGAAATGTTTTTGAATTTTGGGATTCACCTGCTCCAGTGCTAAACAGATAAACCTGATTTTGACTAAGTTACATCACATTAGAAGAGGTCTTAAGCATATATTAGATCGAATAGTCAGTGGGAAACATGAGCTATCCTTGCACTATAGAGTTAAAAGTACATTACAAGTGTCTTTAGGAGGTAGGTCATGAGGTTATCTTGGAAGAACAAACTTTTTTTTAGCCTGGGGAAACCTGTGCACATTGTTAGAATTCTCCTGAATAGGAAAATGTGCTCTTCTGACTTGTTTTGGGGAAGACATCATTGAAAGAAGCGCCCAATATCTCCCTGTTTCCAATTAGTTTCTCTTGCAATGTGTGCTGAGTTCATCCATGGACAGTATAACAGTGAAGTGAAGGTGCAGCTTAGGATAAGTGTTTAAGCATGTTGACTCCTCCCCCCTGCCACCACTGCTTTAATCCCTCTTTACACTCCAGTGGTTTACAGTCTCTCATGATTTCTTGGAGTTATTTCTCTAGCTATATGCATGTAATGTGAGAACAAAACCTGCAAAGGTTTTGAGAGGCATGTGGCACAGTTTCCTCCTTTCTGAAGACCAAGTGTTGTGCTTGGAGATAAGAGTAGTGCTCCATTACTGCAGCTTTGACATCACTTGGGTTTCCTGTGTTTGTGCTTAACAGAAAGGCTGTTTTACAAATGTACAGAGAACATGTTATTTGATTAGCTGTTGAAATACCATCTGATATAGCAAAGTTATCTCAGCTTATGTGCCATCCCAATAAATTGCTAACACAGAGAACCAGGATGAGGGATTAATCACTAAAAGATAATAAGATGAATTAAACAGCTCACGCTGAGCTATGTAGAACAATAAAATTTCTAGTTGTCTTAATCTTTAAAAAGTACCTATGAGATGCCTTCTATCTGTCAACAGTCATGGCTTTGCAAACAGCCCCTGCCTCTTCTACACTTGTCTGGAGAATTGGTAAAGGTGGTGCCAAATTGGAACATGTTGGAGGGTTTTTTGGTTTCTTTAGGGTTTCTTATTATACTGTGGGCCATTAGGATTTTCCCCAATGCCACTTACCTATTTTATTTTGAGTCAAAAAGTCATGGAGGATCAAAAAAATCTTTTGAGCATTGTTTATTTGAATGTTGAGATGTATAGAGAAAGCAGTAGCTTTGGAAGCTGTTTTCTTTGTGTATGGAGGATGCTGATCATCTGACTTAGCCCACCCCCTAACCTGCTGATTTTCGTGTCTAGAGTTATATATTTATTATTTATATGCAAGAGGAGTGTTTTTTCCCCCGAACTTCTTAATCAGACATTGTTTTTAACTGTTTTTATAACATAAGGTGATCAAACTGAACTGGACTTTTTCCACGTGGTGTTACAGTTTACCCACAGATCTTCATGAAATTAGAGATGCATTTGATTGTAGAGCTACTTTCCCCTTCCCACCCAGAGCAGAAGTGCAAGGTCTCTGTACATGGAAGTTACATGCATTCAATGATTTATTAGTAAAAACTGTCTTCAGTTAGGAGTCTTCCTAAACAGCCATCCCCTCTGAGAGAACAATTTCAGCATGTTATTCATGACTTCCATTATGTTTTTGCCCATGCTAATGTATACTCAAGGGAAGAGTGTTTTCTGTGACTCACATTCACTGGTGTGTTTTTTGCCTGGTCTGGTCCATTGAAGATCTGCAGGTGAGAAACTTTACTTTTTTTTAAAAAAGAAAAATATGAGTTTTCTCTGGTGGTTTATTTTTTTTTTCTTCATCTTTAGTCACATAAGCGTTCATTACCTGTTTGTCTCTCCTCTCTGCTCTGATCTGAACCCATTTAATCAAAAGGAACTTGAAAATTTTTGTTTCAGTGTCTGCCGGAGGTTTAAATTATGCATTAGAAGTTCTAAAACTTTGAAGTAGTTATTTTCTTTCCATCTACAGGTTAAAAAGATCCAGCAGGGGTTGTCTTACTATTGCTTTAGGATTTCAAAAGCTCTGTTTACTTTTAACATGCTTGGGTTTACAGCACAACACTGTGTAGTGGAGAAATGCATACAAGTAATTATGTCAATTACCATCAGCTCTATACAATCCTTCTGTGATGTTACATGATTTAAATGTCATTATGTGCCTGAAAAAGGATGGGAAATTGTTGTTGTTCACTCCTGTTTGCTGCTTACAGCTGTTTTTGTGACTGGTTTTGCTCATAAACAGGTGTTTAGAACACTCCTTTGACTAAGTGATACAGCTTGCACTGCTGTGAATTAATTTGTCTTGCATGTCTGGGTAGCTTGGATTTCTTTTGTTTTCACTTCTTTAAAGAAAAGCAAAACAAAAAAGCAGGAAGGCTCCCAGCAGCTGAGGTTGTTTTGGTAAGTCATGCTTGGAGAAACTACAAGCTTGCGATGACACAGAATGTGTTCTTCAAGAGAAAGAATGGTTTGTTGTGGATGTCTATGGCCGCAGCCTCCCAATAAAATCTCATTTTGTTCTGGTTCCTGTCTGTTCCTGTTGAACAAACTTTCCCTTATTTTATCCACTTTGGTTAGAAGTTCTATGCCTGGTGCTTTATATTCCCGAAGCTGATCTGTGGTAGGTTCAGAGGAATGGATATACTCACCAGAAGTAGGTATGTGCTCAGTAATATTCCACGGTGAATACTTAAATGACTCCATATAAAATATTTTTGAAAAACATCAGCAGATGGTGCTTCTGAAAAAGGTAAGGTGGATTCCTCCCGTGCTCTCATTACACACATCTGGAAGCAAGGAGGGTGCATCCAGGGTAATTTCCCTGTTCCTTGACAGTACATACAGGTGAATGGAGGCCTCAGAAGGGCTTGTTGGGTCCTGTAAAGGTTTTAAGCCATTTTCTGTATGCATTTCATTCCAAAGGTATTGACCTCTGCTTCAGCCATTCCTTGCTAGTTAATCAGGGACTAGACAAGCAGAATGCTTGTAACCCAGTTGGTCACTGCCATTTCATATATGATCCAGAAAGCTTAATTTATATTAAAAAACCCCAACCAAACCAAAACACCCTCACAAACCCAAATACCCAAAACCTGTGAAAATGTAAATATAAATTAAAAAATGCAAGTCATCGGTTTGTAGGCCTTGGAGGGTACATTGCTGAGAATGTGGGGTCTTCTGGATGCAGCTAAATCATTAACAAAACAGGACTTTCGTTAAGAGTGGTCTTATTATTAAGAATAGCATAATCACAGGAGAATGATAGATACAGATCTACTCGGTAACAAAATAGCTGTTAAACAGACTATAGAAAACAAACTGTTCTCCCAGATACACAGGGTACCTCTAAAATGTTTTTTGTAAGCAGTGTTTTGGTTTGTTTTTTTAGATACATCAGTTTTAAGATATTATCTTTTATTTGACTGCATCGCAGAGGAAGAAATGTACTGGTAGGAGCAGTTGCTTTGTTGAAGATTCATCTATTATACCTCATTTCCCCAGAAGCGCACAAAAAATACACATGGTTTGGTCACCTTTTTTTCTTTTTTTTTTTTTTTTGTATCTAGCAAATTTTGGTAACGAAAAATGAATGCTAAAATCACAAAGTATTTGGGGTTGGAAGGGACATTGGCTGATCCTTTAGCTGACTCTCCCTGCTCAGGCAGTGTCAGATGGAGCAGGTTGCCCAAGGCCATGTCCATTTGGGTTTGGAATGTCTCTAAAGAGTACAAAGAGGGAGAATTCACAATATCTCTGGGCAACTTTTTTGAACACCCTTACAGCAAAAAAAAACCAAAAAAATTGTGTTTTTTGATGGAATTTCAGTTTGTGCCCATTACCTCTCATCTCTTTGCTGAGCACTGCTCAGTCTTCCTTACTCCCTCCCATTAGGTATTTACACACATTAATAAGATCCCCTGCCCCAAGTCTCATTTAACTCAGTCTCTTATCACATGAAAGATGCTCCAGTCTCTTAATCATCTTCATGGTCTTGTGCTGGGCTTGCTCCTGTAAGGTTGTGTCTCCCCTGTACCGGAGAGCCCAGCACTGGACATAGCATTCCAGGTGTGGCCTCCCCAGTGCTGAGCAGAGGGGAAGGATCACCTCTCTCAACTTGTTGGCAGTGTTCTCCCTCATGCAGCCCAGGAGGCCTTCTGTGTCACCAAAGCATATTGCTAGCTTATGTTCTCTTTGGGGCACACCAGGAACCCCAGATCCTTTTCAGCCAACCAGCTGGAAGGCAACTACTGATGCCTGGGGTTATTCCTCCTTAACTGCAGAACTTGGCATTTCCAACCTTTGAACTTCATGAGGTTCTTGTCAGCGCATTTCTCTGAATTGCAGCACACCAGTCTGGTGTACCAGCCACTCCTCTCTTTGTCATGTTGCCTATGACCCTGATGAAGGTGCCCTTTTGTGCCGTAATCCATGTATTAATGCAGATGTTGAGCAGGACTGGCCCCAGTATCAAGCCCTAGGTACACATTGGTGACTTGCCTTCAAACTGACTTTATGCCAATGATCACAACTGACTGGAGCTGGTCATTTGTCCAGTTTTAAGTCCACCTCTCCATGCAGTTATCTAACCTGTACTTCATCAACTTTCCAATAAGGATGTAATGAGAGAACACGTAAGTACAGTTCCTAGCATGTGGCCTAAGGGTCTGAGGAATCCTATTTTGTCTTCTGTTATCTCTGTAAGAGAAAGAGAGAAGCGTTGAGTATTCTAACCATAAACTAATTTCAGCCTTTTCCTGTGCATCTCTCTGGAGTCCTGTAGGGATGCGTTGGGACTTGGGGGTTTTGCAGATGAATGTTGTTCGTGGTGCTTGTGCTTCCCTTAACTCCAGAGGAGAGAAGGCCACAGTGTTTAGCTTGTTTAGAACAGGGTCTGATTTTTTTTTTTTGAAGTTATGTTTTATCTAATTCAACAAAGAATAACTGAGACAAAGTGATAATTTTATCTTAATTCTTCTGCTGCATGTCTAGTCTGCAAGCACAGCTTCCTTCCTTGTGGCTTTGTTGCTCTGCTTTCCACAAACAGACTGCCACCTTCTCGTGTTTGTAAGAGACATCCATGTCTTTTGGTTACTGAAAAGAATTTGCCAGTGCTTGTTAATTAAGTTTAGAATAAATAAATGCCTAAGGCAAAATTTACTCTAGATGTGTCAGAGAGAACAGTAGAGGCTGTACGCTTACTGTCCTAATGGCTCTAATCACTGAGGGTCGCTGTAACTTTACAGATTAATTCTATGCAGCTGTATTTTTGTTGTTTGTTCAATTTTGGTGTCATCTGTGCATGGGACCAGTGCTATATTTACAGAAAAACAAACTCAGCAGCAGCCTTTAGGCTCTGCTCAGCCATCTAAAACATGCAGAAGCCGTCTGTATGGAGCAGTGCTCAGACTGATGCCTGAACAATGGGGACTGTCTCCTGTTTCAGTTACATGTGTTTTGCCATTTATTTCTGACACAGTTATTTCTCTGACACAGTTATTTCTGACACATTTCTGTCTGATGCATTTAGTATTATGGTATTTCATGAGAGAGAGAATGTTGTTTTAGTTCATAGATTAAGGATGAACAGATGGAGGTTTAAAGGACAGCTGAGGAAGAGCTTAGAAAAGAACCTGGCCCATATTTGTGTCTTAATCCACTGCCTCATCCATATGACCATTTTTTTTGGTCACAATTTGAACAGGAATAACATCACCAAGTACTTCATGGTCCCAAAGTCAAAACCTCTGCCTTGTTGTGTACCCTTAACAAGAAAATTGTGAGAATATTTGCTTGTAAAGTGGGCTCCCATCCCATTCTAAGAGATTGATGTTAGGCTTCCCTTCAACAAAGCTACTTTTATGTGGACTATCCTTTACCTCTCACTCAAGTCAATGTGAGATGCCTGGACAGATGGAGGGGAAGCTTAGGTTGAAGAGATATTTTACCATTAAATGGAGCGTGGTGCAGAGGCATGCAAGTTAGTACTGAACCAAGTAATATGCCCTGTCAATGTAGCTCGGCTTTGGGGGATACAGGCATTGGTTGTGACTTTTTCCAGTGTTCTTGTACTTGCTTGGTTGGTGATACATTGAGGCTCTGTGTGCTGCACAGCTTTGGGAGGTGTAGACCTGTCTGGAAGAATTTTCTTCTCCTATATGCCTGCTTTTCTGTTGTCCATAATTTTCCCAGGTATACTATGTACTTCTTTTTAGGGAATGTTTGGGCATTTGTCTGATTTTCTTCCAGATGTAGGAAAGGAGATTTTTACAAACACTCTTTTGTTGCCTCTTGTTTGTTTTAAGCTGCATCTGGGAAGGAACAAAAGCTCCTGTTGTGTATTATGTATTTATTTCAAATTATATTTTATCTTTTTTAATTGTTGCTAACAGAACCAAAGGCCCCTAGAGCTGTTTATTGATTTAGAATGAGAATAACAAGGAAACAATGCAGCTAAATTAATATTTGAACAATTCAGACAGACTTAACAGGGCAGTGTACTACATGGAGATGTCAGTCTATGGTATACCAATTAATAAATAATTACAGATAACTTCTTGTTAGTATCTGTTTCCTTTGTAGGTGGTGTTGCGCTGTTGTCTGGATTTTAGCCTGCGAGGTCATGTTCTGTAAGAAGAGGTAGTACAACGTGAATTGGTGCCTTGCCTTTCTTAGTCTGGATGCTGTTAGGGGTGTGTTCTTGTTAAGGAAAATTGCATGGCCCTGGCAAGTCTAGGGCAGAGAGGAGAGAAATGCATAGTAAGGCTGGCTGCAGCTGAGAAGAGCACATGGTAGTGTTTGTGGATACTGCAGATACCCAGATAGTAATAGCACCTCATATTTTAAAATTATTTTTAATATGATTTGATACAGTGTATACTTGGAACAATGCTGCTGTGATGCTGATTTACTGTGTGACTGTCCTCTCATTCAGTAGCTACCTGTGTGGCTTGAAAATGCAAACCCGTCTCTGTACACTGGAATTTGGTGAGCATGATATTTGGTTAAGAGATATCACTCATCTCCAGACTTTCAATTTTTCCTTCTTTGTCTGCCCTTAGTAGTGACCGTCTTTACTTGCTGCGTTATACTGTAGTGTGCATTGTGCTTCACCTAGGAGGTGGATGCAGTAGTGTGTGAAGTGATTTATTTAGCCAATTAGTGTAAGTGCTTTGGAATTCATTTAGATGACTGGTGATGCCTGCTCAGCGTGAATATAGTTGTCTTGGAGGTGGAAATAAAACTTTTATTTAGACTTGTGGCTTAATTTTCAAGTAATTGAGTTTATAGTGACCTAATCTAAACGGGTCCTTTCCTGGAGGAGGAGTAACATGCTGCAGGATGAGCTCTTCAGGAAGTCCTACCAACACTCTCTGCTACTAGAGATCTTGACATCTAGCAGTGGCTACCTGTCAAATGTGACCCTGAATGACGGCTGAGGACTGAGAAATTCGTTTGGAAATCATCTTGTGCTTTATAGAATAGATTTTTCTCTTCTTGTGACTCTGGCATAAAGTGAGGTAAAAGGCTATTGGAGCAGGGAAACCGAACATGAGGCTAAAAAGCAGTAATATTCAAATATTATGTAATTTTTAAATTTCGTGTATCCTGAATGAGTTAAGGCTGGATAGATGCCAGCAGTTCTGTAGGGGTTTTTTACTGCCGCTCTTCAATTTTTATTTAGTTTTCCCTCCATTTCACAGCACTCCAGGGTCTTTTATTAATGTTTATTTTGAGTTGAAACATAAAGGACTAGAAAGGCCTCTTTATTCTCTGCCCTTTATTCCCCTTGAGGATAAGGAAATAGAAGGAAAAAGAATCCATCGGAGGCTGTAGTAATCAAAATTCTTCTTTGGAAAAGCCTTACAGGTTTGATTTTAAATGTGGGAGGAGAAAAGACAGGGACAAAATCCACTTCAAGTCTCCAGCTAGTTATTAAGTATAAATATGCACAGCAGTTTCAGGTTTTGATGTTAAAACTCACAGGGTCTGGAGATAGGCATTTAAAGGCATAATTCGTTTTTTTAAGGGCTGCTTTCTTTGCTCCAGCTAGTTGCAGAAGAACAAATTTCCAGCTGCGTGGAATTCTAGCTTTGAGGAGGGGATTCTCTGTAATTTTAGAGCTACTCTGTACGTGTAGTTTCTGTGAACTAATTTACTTCTACAAATACTTAGTTCTCAGTTTCTGAAAATCTGAGATTTTGTTTCTAGATAAACCAAGACATTTCGTATTGTGGAACTGTGTGAAGATAGGATGTGAAAAAGCTTTTGAATTTTTAAGACTATTTTTGAGCCGAAAGTAAGGAGTAGAATATTTAAAATAATGAATAATGATACAGAAAATGTAGCCTTAAGAAACCAATAAAAACCCTAACAAAATCCTGCTAAAAATGGAAGTATAGAAAATGCACAATTAATAAAAGAAAATACTTTTCAAACAATTGATTAAGCTGTAGTAATAATTCAGGTTGAGAATTTATTGAGGTTTGAAAGCATCAATCTTCTGTATAGGTTTTTAGATTCTATTTCACTGTTTATCATAGAGATTAGGGGGCAATATGATGCCTCACATTTCATAGCCAACCTCTAACAACAAATTTTGGAAAGAAAGCTGATGTAGAAAACAGTGTGCCACTCTTGCTTTTCATAGCTGTGTCATTGCCTCTGGCAATGGTCACAGTCAAAAATAGGATACTAGATCAAGTGGATTAAAGCTTGTTTGCTAGCTGCAAGTTCACTATATGTAGTATAGACTCTCACCATGCTTAATGTTGGATTGTAGTTTGTTATTCACTGTTCATATACTTTCCAATGAGGCATTTCCTCCCATTTGATGAAACCAGTTGTCATCTTTTTTTATCTTTAATATTTTGTGATTCTAAACATATTTACCTGTTTTACTTAAACTTAGCTACAGTAGGAAAATTCCTGCTGGCAGTATAGTCTTGTCTAGTTTTTCTTTCAGAAACAAGTGATAGTAAAATGCTGGCAACAAAATCATAGTCGTAGGAGAGACTGAGAATGTACGAATTGGATAGGGTGTGAGTGGCAGACGATGACAGAGCTACTCAGAGTAATAAATGGTGCTAAGCAGAGACATGGGGTGCTCTTTTTCTCTTGAAGTAATAGAAGAACCTGAAACATGGAACTAAAACTGAAAAGCAGCAGATTCAACAGTAATTGATAGAATAAAATACTTTTGTCATGTTTCGTAACTAAGCAGTGAAACTCATTACCGCAAGATAGCATGAAGGCAAAGAGCTTAACTGCAGCTCCTTAACAGAAAATTCATCTGGATAAAAGTGCATCTAGGATTAGGTTATAATTTTCTTATCATGGAATAGAATATACATAGGGGAGATATGAGTCTTGCACTCATTTAATTTTTATGCCAGCCTTTCCATCCTAGGGGCTTAGATGTTCTCACATGCTCAGATTCCTCTGTGATTGCCTATAGCAACTTTCCTTTGTACCTGCATCAGGATCTGTGTTTGACTGCTCTTAGGCACAGAGTACTGTGAGCAGAGTTACTAGATCAGGTGAAGAGTCCAATATGACATGATTTTTGGGTTTTGTTCAGTTTTCTTCTCCTATCTACTTAAACTGGTCCGATGTGAAATATTATCCTGGATGTGCTTGTCAGGTTTTGAAAAGAGTTACCAATGTCTCAAGTGGCATTGGTTACATGTTTTGCAGTTTAGGAAGCATTCTACTGTGAAAGCAGTGCATGGGGAGTAAAGACATTACTGCCTTTTTGCACTGTGTCCTTTCTGCTGCTCTTGAAGTGGCTGTAAGACACTTTGTGTAAACTGCAAGTGAGGCTACATGAGCATTTGGAAAGCTGTCCATTAACCATGAAATGCTGTTTTCTACAAACCTTTCAAACAGCATCAATTTTTTAGGCAGAGTTGTCTTATTTTAAATACCTCTGTACCCTCAGCACTGTTTCTTTGCAGTCCAGAATAGCACTAAAGCCCTTTCTCTGCACCCGTGCACTGTTAAAGAACATATTGAGGGAAGATGCATGCCCTGTTTCTCCAAGTCTTACTACACTGCATCCTGGTCTTCTAAATTAAGAGTAGATAGGAATCCTTTCTGGACACATTTACCGTTGTTACTAATAAGAAAAGGTCTTTTTATGATGTGGGCAAAGGACTGGAAACCTAGATCTTTTCCAAAGACTAGCAAAGCTTTAAAACTCAGGCAGATTATTTAGGTGTGAATCCTCAAAGGTTATAGACGTTTGCTTCTAGTGAAATCAATAGGAGTTTGTAAATTTGTTTGGAGATCTGGCCTACTGAAGTTTAATTTTGTAGGACCTGAACAATTCATAATTCTAGCTCAAGCTTGGAATGTATTGAGTATATACTGCAACTATTGAATGGATCTCAAAAATAGATTCACATTTTGATGTTTAGCCCTGAGCTTTCTAGATTTCAGTTTTCTCATCGAATAAAGTAGGAATTATAATTTAGATTTACCTCGGTGGAAAAGATTAACCCCAGAAACAAGCAGTTAAGGCATAAATTCCTTTGTACGGGGATCAGTCAACTATGGGGATTATATGCATAAACTAGAATGAACAGAGGAAAGGAGGCTTACCTTTGTGCCTCCGTTTCCTCTCTCTGTGTCCTATCAATCTGTCATGATTTGTTGTTAAGAACATAAGGAACCATTTTAGGAAATGAAACGGGAAAGCAAACAACCCAAATAGCTTGTCTGAATATAAATTCGGTTCATTTACACTGTTTCTCCAACCCCTGCTTTATTATAAAATCCTGTAATGTTTCGTTGCTTTAGTGGGCAATGAGCTCCACCTAGTGACAGTCCCCGCGCGCGGAGCGAGCCTGGCGCACGTCTTTGTCTCTGCTTGGTTGGGGTCAGCGGTGTTTTTAAAATGCACCTAGTAGGCAGTGTGGTGACACTTCACAGGATGAAAATGTTGACAAAAGAGAAGTGGTTCTGTGAAGGCATTAGTCATATTACACATTCTTCTTACTGATTGCTTGCACTTAACAAAATAACACTTCTTAAGAGATAAAAATAATACATCTATATTAAGTCATAATTCAACTCTATCTGCATGTGTGTGCCATCTATAGCAACACAAATGCTGACGATCACTTGAAAGTTAGAAAACAATTGGAGCCTTTCCCTCTAGTTTGCCGTACTGTTTTAAAACTACTGTAGTGATCTTCCACAGAAGCTGAAATTGGTCTTTCATGGCACCGAGTCAGGGGTTTTACTTATTGCAAGGCTAAAAGCACCACAGCATGTAAGTGTTGGAGAGGCCTGGCTCTTTCACACATATGCTGGTCCCAAGCAGCTCAACTGAGTCTGTGGCTGTATGTTATTCATAATTAGTAGAGTGTATCTTTTAGCTC
>VZTO01002905.1:120877-131120 GCA_013400615.1 Syrrhaptes paradoxus | reverse complement strand
GGGGCCCCACGGGGGGGGGCCCGGGCATGTACCGCCCCGGGGAGGAGCGAACCTCGTCCCCGTTCCGCCGCCCCCGTCGTGTCCGCCCCGTCGCGCCCCGCCATGGCCGCCCGCTACCTCCGCGCCGCCCCGGCGCTCGGCCGCCTGGCCCGTGTCCCCCTCCCCGCCGCGACCGTGGGGCAGCGACGCCACTGTGAGTGGGGGTCACCTTGGGGGGGGGGGAGGTTGGGTTTGGGGTTTTTTGGGTTTTTTTGGGGGGGGGCGGAAGGGGAAACCCCCTTGTGTCCTTGGGTGGTGCACGCCGCGAGTGGGGTTTGCAGCCGTGGCGGATCACGGGGGGGCTTGCACGCTGGGTTTTTTTTTTGGGGGGGGGTACACCCTGTCCCGTTGGAGTTTGCTACCGGTCACGGACCCACGCGGGGTTTTGCAGCCGGAGGGGTTTGATCCCGGTCGCGGTTCCACGCGGGGTTTCGCAGCCCGACCGCAGCCAGGCTCGGCCCCCGAGGGGTTGGTTCCCGGTCGCGGTCCCGCGTGGGGTTTTGTGCCCCGTCGTGTGCCCGCTTTGACCCCCGAGGGGTTAGTTCCTGGTCCCGGCCCCACGCGGGGTTTTGCAGCCCAGCTCGCACCCAGATCCCACCCGAGGGGGGGTTTCCACCCGCGCCTGGTCCCACGCGGGGTTGTGTCCCCAGAAGCGTTTGCTCCTGGTCCCAGCCCCAGCCCACGGGGGGTTTTGCAGCGGCTCCCCCCTGGGGGGGTTCACGCCAGTCCTGGCCCCACGGGGGGTTTTGTAGCCGAACCCAAAGCCTGGGTGGGCTCCCGGGGAGTTCACCTGGCCCAGGTCCCACACAGGGATTTGCACCTGAGTCCCCCCCCCCGAGTGGGATTTGGACCTGGTCCCATGCGGGGCTTTGCACCCCAGCTTGCACCCAGGGGGGGCTTTGCACCCGCTCCTGGTGCTGGGCTCACGGGGGGCTTTGCAGCGCGGTGTGCACCCAGGTCCCACTCTGGGGGGTGTGCACCCGCCCCCAGCCCCACTCCCAGGGGGTTTGCACCCCAACCTGCACCCCAGTGGGGTTTGCACCCCAACCTGCACCCCGGCACCCAAACGCTGCTGGTGGGGGTCTCATGGTCTCTCTGGACACCCCCTGTCCCCACGCTGCGGTGTGGAGCCTTGGGGCCGGTGGCGGTGGGACCAGGCGCGTGCACCCCACACGCCGCTGCCCTCCCCAGATGCCGACAAGAGGATCAAGGTGGCCAACCCGGTGGTGGAGATGGACGGTGACGAGATGACGCGGATCATCTGGGCCTTCATCAAGGAGAAGGTAACGCGGTCCCGCCGGGGAGCAGGGGGGTGCTGTGCAGTGGGGCTGGCCGTGCTGGACAGGGGACAGGTGGCCGCGTTAGAGGGGACGGGCAGTCCCTGCGTGCCACCCTCCCCGTCCGTCCGTCCTCTGTCCGTCCGCCCGTCCACAGGAAGCAGGTGGTGAGATCAGCACCGCTTCCGGAGGAACCGGGAAGCCGGGAGGTCCCGGGGAGGGGGGACTGTCCCAGGCAGGGGGGACCGTCTTGGGCAGGGGACACTGTCCCAGGCGTGCAGCTGGGGCTGGTCTGGGTGGGGGCCGGCGCTGGCCGTGCCGTGGTGCACGGTGCTGCTCCCCCCCTCTGACGCTCTCCCGGCCCCCCAGCTCATCCTGCCCAACGTGGACGTCCAGCTGAAGTATTTTGACCTGGGGCTGCCGCACCGGGACAAGACGGACGACCAGGTCACCATCGACTCGGCACTGGCCACCCAGAAGTACAGTGTGGCCGTCAAATGTGCCACCATCACGCCCGACGAGGCCAGGGTGGAAGGTGGGTGGGGGGACAAGCTTCTGCCACCCTGGGGTGCTGGGGGGGGCTGTGGGGACCCCACAGGCATGAGGCTGGGGACAGCCTGGCCTCTGCCCAGTGCCGGTTACAGCCCCGTGCCAGCTGTCCCTCCTTGGCTGTCCCAGCAGCAGGTTCCTGGCAGCAGCCCACGGCCCGGGGGGGCAGGGGGGGCTGCCAGGGGCCAGGCGCTGGGCTGGGGTGACCGCTGGGGCTGTGCATGGCAGGTGGGGTCCCCCGGGGGCCTCACCTCCACGTACCCCAGAGTTCAAGCTGAAGAAGATGTGGAAGAGCCCCAACGGGACCATCCGAAACATCCTGGGGGGGACGGTGTTCCGGGAGCCCATCATCTGCAAGAACATCCCACGCCTGGTGCCCGGCTGGACCAAGCCCATCACCATCGGCAGGCACGCCCACGGCGACCAGGTCAGCCCTGCCGCGGTGCCGGCGGCACGGGGGGGCTGCCGGACCCTGCCCCACGCTCTGTCCCTCTGTCCCCGCAGTACAAAGCCACCGACTTCGTGGTGGGCAAATCCGGGACATTCAAGCTGGTCTTCACGCCCAAGGACGGCAGCGGGGCCAAGGAGTGGGAGGTGTTCAACTTCCCCGGCGGCGGCGTGGGCATGGGCATGTACAACACCGATGAGGTACCGGGGCGGCGTGCAGGGGTCCCCGCGGGGCGGCACAGCCCTGCCATCCATGGCGGGGTGGCCACGCTGGCGGGTGGGGGTCCCACGGGGGTCGGCGCATTCCCTTGCAGTCCATTTCGGGCTTCGCGCACAGCTGCTTCCAGTACGCCATCCAGAAGAAGTGGCCGCTCTACATGAGCACCAAGAACACCATCCTCAAAGCCTACGACGGGCGCTTCAAGGACATCTTCCAGGACATCTTTGACAAGTNCCACGGCGACCAGGTCAGCCCTGCTGCGGTGCCGGCGGCACGGGGGGGGCTGCCGGCGGCACGGGGGGGCTGCTGGACCCTGCCCCACGCTCTGTCCCTCTGTCCCCGCAGTACAAAGCCACCGACTTCGTGGTGGGCAAATCCGGGACATTCAAGCTGGTCTTCACGCCCAAGGACGGCAGCGGGGCCAAGGAGTGGGAGGTGTTCAACTTCCCCGGCGGCGGCGTGGGCATGGGCATGTACAACACCGATGAGGTACCGGGGCGGCGTGCAGGGGTCCCCGCGGGGCGGCACAGCCCTGCCATCCATGGCGGGGTGGCCACGCTGGCGGGTGGGGGTCCCACGGGGGTCGGCGCGTTCCCTTGCAGTCCATCTCGGGCTTCGCGCACAGCTGCTTCCAGTACGCCATCCAGAAGAAGTGGCCGCTCTACATGAGCACCAAGAA
Organism: Syrrhaptes paradoxus; assembly: GCA_013400615.1. Lineage (NCBI taxonomy): Eukaryota > Metazoa > Chordata > Aves > Pterocliformes > Pteroclidae > Syrrhaptes > Syrrhaptes paradoxus. Next base: position 127,909 of record VZTO01002905.1, on the reverse strand, counting down.
CACCATCCTCAAAGCCTACGACGGGCGCTTCAAGGACATCTTCCAGGACATCTTTGACAAGTAGGGGCTCGGGGGGGCTGGGGAGAGGGCTGCGGGAGCCGGCCCGGGGCGGGGGCACGGCTGACGGCCACCCGGGTTTCACAGGCACTACAAGACGGAGTTCGACAAGCTGAAGATCTGGTACGAGCACCGGCTCATCGACGACATGGTCGCCCAGGTGCTCAAGTCCTCGGGCGGCTTCGTCTGGGCGTGCAAGAACTACGACGGCGACGTGCAGTCGGACATCCTGGCGCAAGGTGGGGCGCGGGAGGGGTGGGGGGGCTGCGCTGCATGTGGCCCCCCTGACCCCCAAATCCTGCCGCAGGGTTCGGCTCGCTGGGGCTGATGACCTCCGTGCTGGTGTGTCCGGATGGGAAGACCATCGAGGCCGAGGCGGCACACGGCACCGTCACCCGCCACTACCGTGAGCACCAGAAGGTGGGTGTGCTCTGCCCGTGCCGCGCTGCCCGCGCCACGCTGCCTGCGCTGTGCGGCTGAGCGCTCTCCCCACGCAGGGACGACCCACCAGCACCAACCCCATCGCCAGCATCTTCGCCTGGACGCGGGGGCTGGAGCACCGTGGCAAGCTGGACAGCAACCCCGAGCTCATCAAGTGAGTGGGATGGGGACAGCTGGGGTGGGGGACAGTGCCAGCAGCCATCCCCCGTTCCAGCCGTGGCGGGGGGTCCAGCGAGGTGCTGGCGTGGCTGGAGCCACCGTGCCGCCACTGTCCCCAGGTTCGCCCAGACGCTGGAGAAGGTCTGTGTGGAGACGGTGGAGAGCGGGACGATGACAAAGGACCTCGCCGGCTGCATCCACGGCCTCGCTAAGTACGTGTGGCCCGTGGGGAGGGTTGTGGAGGGGGTCAGCCCCTGCCATGACGGCAGGCAGGGATGTCCCCAGCCGCGGGACCCCTCCATCCCCCCTCTGTGCCCCCCAGTGTGAAGCTGAACGAGCACTTTGTGAACACCACCGACTTCCTGGACGCCATCAAGAACAACCTGGACAAGGCGCTGGGAAAGCAGTAGGGGGGCGGGGGGGGCACCGGCCCCATCCCCGCTGCCATCGGACGGATGGGGACCCGGCCCAGCTCCAGCTCCCGGCACGGCTCAGGAACAGCTGAATAATTTTTATAAGCAGTTTTCTTACGAGTGTTTTCAAAGCATTTTTAGCAAAGGTTCATAGGACCGGGGGGGAGCCTGGGGGGACCCGTCCCACACTGACTCATGTACCCCCACCCCGCGGTGCCATTAAACACCTTCCGGCCCATGGTGGTGGCGGTGGCACGGGGGGACGCGTGGTGCAGCATTTTGGTGACGAGACGGAGGTGGGGGGGCTGTAGGGAGGGGGTCGGGGCTGCTCCCCATTCTGCCCCAAGGCTGGGGGGTACCCTGCCATCAGAGGGGCTGGGGGGGGGGGGGGGAAGAGGGGTGACACCCCTCCAGCCAGCCTGGGGCTCATGGGGACAGTGCCCTGCCCGGGGAGCACGGGGGGATGCACACCTGCACCCTGTGGGTGGGAGGTCAGCCTCGGGGTGCCAGACCCTCTCCCCAGCCCCAGAACCAGCTGCAGCCCCCCCAGGTACTGCCAACGCTGGGGGTACTGCCAACACTGGGGGTACTGCCAACACTGGGGGTACTGCCCAGACCCCCCCCCAGTGATCCCATTGCTGCCCCCGTCCCCTTGTCCCCCATCATGGGAGCAGAGGGGGCAACACAACCACCCCCCCCAGGGCTGCACTGCCCCCCAAAAGCCTTTTCCCCAGCCCCAGAGCAGCTCGGTGGGGTGAGAAGGGGGTCCCGGCAGCACTGAGAGCCCGCTGCAGTCCTCAGCCCCCCCAGCACCCCGCAGCCCCCGCACACAGACCACACAGGTTACACAGGTTTACAAAGCACGTTGGTTGAAGGAAAAAAAAACAAACAAAAACAACCTGAACTCGTTGAAAAGATAAACCCAACCCCGCGGCACGTCTGAAAAAAATAAATTACTTTCAAAATAACCATCATTTGCTCAAGTTGAAGGGGGTTCGCCTTCCTTTAAATACGCTGCAGCCGCCCCGCACCCCGAGCAGCGGCCGGTCGGTTTGTACGAAAATATTCTGTGTGCGCCCCGTGGCACGGCGCCCGGCGGCACAGCTCTGCCGCGCCAGCGCCGCGCGACGCTCTCGCCTGCCTGGGAGACGGGGAAGAGCAAAAATTACCAACCCCCTCCTCCTGCGGGCAGGGGGCTTCTGCCCCGGGGGACAGTGGGGGAAACAGGGGCCAGGGGGGGCTGCCGCCACGGGGCAGGACCCAGGAGGTAGAAGAATCAGCAACGCTCGTCTGGACGCACCGTCCGTGCCCGCGGCGCTGAGGCTGGACATGGGGTGCAGGCAGGGGGCAGAGGGATGGGGAGGGGGACACAGCTTGGGGCTCCCTCCCTGGGGCGGGGGGACAGAGGGATGGACCCCGGCAATGGCGAGAGCTGCACTGGGCTCTGCGGGGGTCCGACAGCAGTGGAGCCCCCGCTCCACGTGCCCCCGGCCAACAGCGACCGCTGCCCTGCGCTCCTGCCTTCACCCCGGGTGGGGACAGGTCCCCATCCCCGCACTCAGCTGGACCCCCTTGCCGGGGGTTGGGGGTCTGGCCGGTGCCACAGCCCGCTGGCAGCGGCTCCTCTCACCCCGCAGAGTCCCCGCCGGCCCCCAGCAGCCCCCTCCAGCCTCGGCTACAACATGCTGTAGTATGCCATCTCCTTCATGGTCTGCTCGGCCAGCGCGTGCTCGCCCGGGGGGTTGCCCACCCCCCCGTAGCTGTAATTCTCCTCCTCGAAGTCGTCCATCTCCTGCTGCCCGTCCAGCTCCCCGTGCTCGGCCCCCGCCAGCTCCATCATGGGATCTAGGAGTCAGCACAGGACACGCGATGCCGGACCTGTCCCCCCCGGCAGTGAGGGTCCCCGGACAGCGGCACCCCCCGCCCCGGCACCGCAGGTTCGGAGCCTGAAACCCCCCCAGCAGCTGCTCGGGCACCGGCTGAGGCTTGGCCAGGGTAGGGGCTGTGTGGGGTGGGGAGGAAAAGGGCAGGAATGGGGGGTCAGGCTGGGTCCCCCCCCATGCACTTGGTGGGCACCGAGCTGCTGGGGAAGGAGGGGACGGAGCAGCTGGAGCTCATCTCCGGCCGGCTCTGTCCGTACGAGGCCGGGCTGGTGCTGCCGCGGGACCAGAGCATCCGCACCCACCTGTGCGCAAACCTGCGGCCGGAGCATCTCCCGAACCCCATCCCCGGTGCCTTTGGCTGGGGCAGTGGGGACAAGAACAGCAGCATTTCCCCCTCCCACCCTGCGAAACCCTTCTCGGTGTCACCAGAGGGCACCATCCTGCGCCGAAGCCCCAGCGGCTCCTGGGGAGCTGTTTATTTAACCCCCGTTTTATGAAGTTTATTTGTACCAAGGTTATCGAGCTCACTCCAGCCTCCCCTCGGTACCTTCCTGTGCCCCTGGGGGAGGAAATCCCCGTCCCACACCCACCTTGGCTGTCCAGGCTGATGTCCATCACGCCGTGCTTGACCTTCATGTGCCGGCTGAGGTTGCCCTTCAGGTTGAACTTGCTGGAGCAGTAGGGACACTTGAAGGGCTTGCTCCCCGCGTGCAGGTGCATGTGGCCCAGCAGGTTGTACATGCGGTTGAAGGATTTTCCGCAGACCTGCCGGCAGCGTCCCCGGGCTCAGTGACGGCTCTGCCACCCGGCACAGGGTGCTCTGCAGAGCGGACCCCATCCCGCGGTCCCCACCCCGTGGTCCCCCATCGCTCCCATGGGGCTGCTGCCCTCCTCCCGCCGCAGGGATGCTGTGCCGGGGTTGCCGGAGCTCCAGCACATCTGGTGCTGCTCGGAGAGAGCCACTAATTGTCCTTCTCCGTTAGCGGCGGCTCCCGGCTGCGCAGCTCCGAGCGGCCACGTTGGCATGAGCCGTTTGTCCGGGGGGACGGGGGGAGGCATCGCAAAGCTGCCGAGGGCTCGAGCCAGCACCCCAGGGTCCGTGCAAACCCCCCAGATCCGCTAAACCCCCCGGGACCTGCTCACCCCCCGGCTGTACCTTGCATTTGAAGGGCTTCACCGGCGAGTGCACAATCATGTGGGTCTTGAGCGTCTGCTTCTGCACGAAGGTCTTGAAGCAGATGTGGCACTGGTAGGGCCGCACGCTGGTGTGGATTAGCATGTGCCGCTTCATGTTGGCTTGCAGGGTGAACTCCCGCCCGCACACCTCGCACTTGAACTCCTTCACACCCTGCGAGGGGTGGGAGAGCCGTGGGCAGGGGGCTGGAGGGGGTCCCTACGCCCTGCTGTGAGACCCTGCTCTCCAACTGCCCTCCCCCCGGGAAAGCACAGACCCCCCACTCACAGCCTGTCGAGAGGGGCTGCGGCAGCCTGGGGCTGGGGTCCCCCAAGGGGGGTCTGAACCCCCTCCCCGAGGATGCAAACCCCAGGAAGAGAAGAGGGTACTGGGACCCCCCAGCACTCACACCCCGAGCTGGCACAGCCACAGCATCACCCCACGGGGGCACCGGGACCCCCACCCCACGCTGGCACCGCCACAGCATCACCCCCCGGGGGCCCCAGGACCCCAACCCCAGGCTGGCACAGCCAGGGCATCACCCCACAGGACCCCTGGGACCCCCACCCCGAGCTGGCACAGCCACAGCATCACCCCATGGGGGCACCGGGACCCTCACCCCGAGCTGGCACAGCCACAGCATCACCCCACGGGGGCACTGGGACCCACATCCCGAGCTGGCACAGCCACAGCATCACCCCGTGCGCACCCCAGCCGTACTTTGTGCGTGAGCGAGTGCTGCTTGAGGTGGTGGATCTGGCTGAACTCCATCCCGCACTCGGTGCAGACGAAGGGGCGGACGTTCTGGTGCTTGAGCATGTGGTTCTGGAGCTGGCTGCGGTAGTGGAAGGACTTGCTGCACTCCAGGCACTGGTAGAGCGTGGGGCCCTGGTGCGTGCCCAGGTGCCGCTTCAGCTGGGTGAGGGTGGAGAAGTCCAGCCCGCACTCCACGCAGACGTGGCAGCGCCCGCTCTCGTGCTTCACCTCGTGCGCCTTCAGCTCGCTGGGGTAGGCGAAGCCGCGGCCGCAGAAGCGGCAGCTGTAGGGCTTGATGTCGCTGTGCAGCAGCATGTGCCGCTTGAGGTGGCTGGTCTGCGTGAAGGCTTTGCCGCACACCCCGCACTTGTGCGGCCGCGTGCCCTGGTGGGTCAGGAGGTGGGTCTGCAGGTGGCTGGGCTGCTTGAAGAGCTTGTTGCAGTGCGGGCAGGAGTGCGGCTTGATGCCGTTGTGGCCCAGGATGTGCGTCACCAGGTTGTACTTGGAGGTATAGGACTTCTCGCACATGCGGCACTGCCAGCGCTTCTGCCGGTCCCCCGCCTCCACCAGGTACGAGTCGTCGATCTGCACGTTGATGTCCAGCCGGTCCAGCTGCGCCTTCTTGCTGCGCTCGCCGGGGGCACCTGCCTCCGCCTCCAGCTCCCCCGGCTCCTGCCAGCCGAAGCCCTGCTCGCTCTTCACCGCCTCGGGGGACGCCGGCGCGGGAGCCTCCGCCTCGCCGGGGGACGGGGCGGCCGCCTCGAAGGGGCACTCGGTCTGCAGGGTCCCCGCGGTGCCGTGTTCCGCCGGGTCGGTGTCCCCGCAGCGGCGCTCGGTGCCATCAGTGTCCGGGCGGGGCTGGTGCCGGCGCAGGTGCCGTAGGCGCCGCGGTTTCCTGCTGAAGGCGTCAAGCTCCATCATCTTGCTGGAGCCGCTCTGCGCCGCCGGCTCCGGGCTGGGGTCCGCAGCGGGGGGTGGGGGGTCACGCTGCCCCTCGCCCTCCTCAGCCGCAGGGACGGACGCATCATGCGGCACCTCGTCCTCCGCCTCCACCTTCTCACACTTGACCTTGGGCACCAGCCTCACCGGCGGACGCTTCCTCCTGCGGGCGTGCTTCTCCCCGGGGGACTCTGCCTCCAGAGCATCTTCCTCTGTCCCGTCCCCCGGCGCTGGCCCCTCGCCCTCCGGCTCCCCGGGGTCCCCCGCGGGGGGGTCTGGCAGCTCCCCACCGAGCCCCGGGAAGAAGCCGGCGGGGCTGACGGTGGCCCCCAGCAGCTCATTCTCGGACACCAAGCCCAGCACCGCCGCCTGCGCTAGGGACAGCACCACCACCGCCTCCGTCTGCGTCCCGCACTCGGTGAAGCGATCCATCCCTCGCCGCCTGCCTACGCTGTCATGGCTGGGGGGGGGAAAGAGACAGCCGTTAGCCCAGACCACCTCCCTGCCCGGCCCACCGCTCTAACCCCGACAGTCTGCCGCGTTGGGTGGCACCACGAGACCCCCTGAGCCCATCGCCCCGATGGAAAGGAAGGGAGGCACCAGGAGAGGGAGGAGGGCGCAAGGCAGCAGCTGGGACCGGTGCGGAGCCTCCAGCACCCGGCTGGGCGAGCGGCAGGACCGTGCTGGAGCCCGCGGCACGGGAGGAGATGCTCCGGCGCTGCCGTCTGCCGCATGCCACACCGGTGATGGCTGGGGGACGGTGACAGCAGAGTGCACCGGGCAGCAGCACACGGTGCGGCCGGTCTGGGAAGGTCTGGCAGCACCGACCAGCTTGAATGAGGACAAGGGACACTTGGTAGAACAAGTGACCTTTGGTGGAGGAGCAAGGAGCACCGGGAGGTGGCGGTGACGCCATGGCATCGCCACCGGTACACGTGGGGCCATGGCAAGCTCACAGCGCGGCAGCTTTGGCAGCAAAAGTCAAACGAGCAGAAAACCCCACATCCACCTCGTGCCACCAGCACTGGGTCCGCGGCGGCAGCGGAGCACCCTGGGGACAGCAGCTCTGCTCCCGCGTCTGGGACAAACCAGGAGCCCCCCGTGCTCTGGGGGTCTCCGGGGTCCCACCAGCCTGGGGAGCGGAACACGGGCACGTCCCCGGTGTGGGAATGGCCGCATGGAGGGATGTGGCCCTTTGGCAGCGCCGGCG
>VZTO01002905.1:102855-119965 GCA_013400615.1 Syrrhaptes paradoxus | reverse complement strand
CTGCGCCGCCGGCTCCGGGCTGGGGTCTGCAGCGGGGGGTGGGGGGTCACGCTGCCCCTCGCCCTCCTCAGCCGCAGGGACGGACGCATCATGTGGCACCTCGTCCTCCGCCTCCACCTTCTCACGCTTGACCTTGGGCACCAGCCTCACCGGCGGACGCTTCCTCCTGCGGGCGTGCTTCTCCCCGGGGGACTCTGCCTCCAGAGCATCTTCCTCTGTCCCGTCCCCCGGCGCTGGCCCCTCGCCCTCCGGCTCCCCGGGGTCCCCCGCGGGGGGGTCTGGCAGCTCCCCACCGAGCCCCGGGAAGAAGCCGGCGGGGCTGACGGTGGCCCCCAGCAGCTCATTCTCGGACACCAAGCCCAGCACCGCCGCCTGCGCTAGGGACAGCACCACCACCGCCTCCGTCTGCGTCCCGCACTCGGTGAAGCGATCCATCCCTCGCCGCCTGCCTACGCTGTCATGGCTGGGGGGGGGAAAGAGACAGCCGTTAGCCCAGACCACCTCCCTGCCCGGCCCACCGCTCTAACCCCGACAGTCTGCCGCGTTGGGTGGCACCACGAGACCCCCTGAGCCCATCGCCCCGATGGAAAGGAAGGGAGGCACCAGGAGAGGGAGGAGGGCGCAAGGCAGCAGCTGGGACCGGTGCGGAGCCTCCAGCACCCGGCTGGGCGAGCGGCAGGACCGCCCTGGAGCCCGCGGCACGGGAGGAGATGCTCCGGCGCTGCCGTCTGCCGCATGCCACACCGGTGATGGCTGGGGGACGGTGACAGCAGAGTGCACCGGGCAGCAGCACACGGTGCGGCCGGTCTGGGAAGGTCTGGCAGCACCGACCAGCTTGAATGAGGACAAGGGGCACTTGGTAGAACAAGTGACCTTTGGTGGAGGAGCAAGGAGCACCGGGAGGTGGCGGTGACGCCGTGGCATCGCCACCGTTACACGTGGGGCCGTGGCAAGCTCACAGCGCGGCAGCTTTGGCAGCAAAAGTCAAACGAGCAGAAAACCCCACATCCACCTCGTGCCACCAGCACTGGGTCCGCGGCGGCAGCGGAGCACCCTGGGGACAGCAGCTCTGCTCCCGCGTCTGGGACAAACCAGGAGCCCCCCGTGCTCTGGGGGTCTCTGGGGTCCCACCAGCCTGGGGAGCGGAACACGGGCACGTCCCCGGTGTGGGAATGGCCGCATGGAGGGATGTGGCCCTTTGGCAGCGCCGGCGGTTGTTCCCCACCGGCCGGAGCCCGCGCCCACCCCCCAGCACCAGCCCTTTCGGGAGCGCGGGGGCAGCTGGCCAGCAACCCGAGGAATTGCTGCAACCCGAGGAATTGCTGCTGCCATAAACAGCCGGGAATCCGGGACACGGAGCCGGGAGGAGCCGCTGCAGCCAGGGGAGGGGGCAGACCACACCGGCCGGGGGGGGACACCAACCCGCCATCCATCCCCAGACCCCCCAGCTGGCGGCCGCGTGTTCCTCGGGGGGTTTGGGCTGGGAGATGAGGGGACACCACCGGGGAGAGCGAAAGGAGGAGCCGGAGGGATGTGACGGCGCAGGGAGGTCTGCCAGCGGAGCAGCACCGGCTGCCAAAGCACTCCCGGCTGACGGGGGGGGGGTTATGGGTTTTGTTTCACGAGGATTAAAACAACTCTGATAATGTGCCCGTGCTCAGCTCACCCGTGCTGGGAGCCCGGCAGCCCCCAGAGGACAGGGCAGGGTCCGGGGGGATGCAGAGCCCGGGGGGATGCAGAGCCCGCAGCAGCAATGCCCGACTCCCCCGTCCTGAGCCAGCCCCGGACCCCCATGGGTGGGGTGTGGGGCAGGGCCCCCAGCAGCCGTGGGGTGGGGAGAGGAAAGCGTGGAGGCTGCTGCTTCCTCTGGCAGTGAAGAATTTTCTCCTAAATACAATTATTTCTGCAGCTACAACAAAGAGAAACCCTCCGGGGGAGGTAAAACAGGAATAAACTCTAAACCCGATTATGCCGCGGTCCCAGGAGCACCTGCACCGTGCGAGAGGCAATTGTGGGTGAAACCATCGCTATCCGTGCGGAGAAACCCCCCCTCCATCCGCTCCGCAGCCTCACCAGCTCCACGCCGCGTCCCGCCGGCCGCGTGCCGGGGCTGGGGACGGGGAGCGGGGATGGGGAGCCCTGGCCAGAGCACACACCGCTGCCAACACTGCTGCAGGCAGCTGCCCGCTCCTGCCCAGCCTCATGAGCGTGGCCCGTGCTTCCTCTCCCCCCAGCTCCGCGCCCACCGAAACGCCCGGCCGTGGCACACACCCCTGGGATGGACGGGGAGAGGAACCAGCAAGGAAACTGGAGGAGATGGAGAAGGGGAGAGACACCAACCGCGCAGCGTGGGCACCAGGGTGGGCACCCGGGTACCAGCTCCTTCTGAGCATCCCTGCCCACTCGGCTGGGGGGAGAGGGGCTGTGCAGAGCCAGGGGCAGGGATGGGGGTCCGCAGGGTCTGGGGGCAGAGCTGGAGGGGAGAGCAGAGGCGGGGGGGTGGCTCTAGCCCCTCACACCTCCAGCCCCCCTCAAGGGGAGCCCAGGAGAAACCCTGGGGAACTGGGCACGGGGGAGAGGGGGAGGAGGAGGAGGATGGGGGGAGGAAGAGGAAGATGGGGGGAGGAAGAGGAAGAGGAGTGGGGGGAAGAAAATGGGGGTGAGGAAGAGGATGGGGGGAGGAGGGCAAGGGGGAAGAGGAAGATGGGCAGGGAAGAGGATGGAGGTGAGGAAGAGGATGGGGGAGAGGGGGAGGGAGAGTGCGGAGGCAGTGAAACAAAGCGAGGAGCGTGGGAGGGCGGTGGCGGGAGGAGGAGGAGGAGGGGGGGGAGGAAGGATGGGGAGGATGGCAAGGGGGAAGAGGGAGGAGCAGCTGGGAGAGGGGTCGGTGACAGGCAGTGGCAAGCCGTGCCTCGTGCCGCTGCCTTCCAGGTCTGCTCACGTTGTTCTTGGTGGGATTGAGGAGCTGAACCCCAGAGCCCACTGCGGGGGTCCAGGCAGGAGCCGGCGTCCCCCCACTCTGCCCCGGTGAGGGGCTGGGAGAAGGGAAACTTCTCCATTTGCTCCTTGCGCTGGGGCACGGCCCCTTGTCCACCCTGCCCGGTGGGTCCCGCAGAGCGGGGATGGGGACCCCCATGTGCTCCCCACATCTCCAGCGCTGCGGAGGGGCCGGCCGGACCCCCTAGCACAGCCCCGAGCCTCTGCCCCCCAGCACGAGCACCAGGAGAGGAGGCAGCTGAAGGAAGGATGCTCCCACGCGCTCCTGAGAACGGCACGGACGGGTTTCAGGGACAACCACCCCCAGCCAGGGGCTTTCGGACAGAAGCGAACGGCAGGTTCCCACGCCGGGCACCCCGAGCAAGGGGCTGAGCTCCGCTCCTCCAGCCCCTCGACACAAACCCAAACCCCCGGAGCCCCGCAGCCCCTCCCCGCGCTCTCCTCCCGCACCCGGCACACGGGACGGTCCAGCTGCCGCAGAGCGAGGCTGCGGGAGCTCCGGGAGCTGCACCAGCGCCGCGGGGAGTGGGACGGATGCTCCTGTTTCACTTCTCGCTCTCGCTTCCCCATTCAGCCTCCTCGGGTCGTGCAGAGCGGGCTGGAAACATCCCTCCCGGTCCCGACAGGACCAAGCGGCTGAGCTGTGACAGCTTGTCCCTCCACGGCTGGGACCGNGGATGCTCCTGTTTCACTTCTCGCTCTCGCTTCCCCGTTCAGCCTCCTCGGGTCATGCAGAGCGGGCTGGAAACGTCCCTCCCGTCCCGACAGGACTGAGCGGCTGAGCTGTGACAGCTCGTCCCTCCATGGCTGGGACCTNCAGACCCCCGCACCGTCCACCCCTGCCCGGTCCCATCCGGCACAGATCCCCACACCTTCCATCCCCGCGCCATCCACCCCTGCCCGGTTCCACCCAGCGCAGATCCCCGTGCCGTGCCGGCTGCCAACACCCTGCACCCACCGGGGGGGTGGGAGACCCTCGTGCAGGGGTTGTGCTGGGGACATCTCCCCGTGACCCGTCACTTCCCCCTCCCATTGCCCGGCTCCGCACCAGCCGCTCGCCTTTCCCGTCCCACCTCTCCTTAGTTGCCGACAAGCAACAGCACCAGCAACGACCAGTTTCATCACCCCCTTTTCAACAGATTCACAACTTTTCAGCGAAAAAATCCTGTGCCCCAATCTGCTACGACGCGGCTTTCTGCCCATCCCCATTTCACTACGTACAACGCCGAGACCCATTTTCGAGGGAGATTTGCAAGCCTGGCTGCAGAAAGGCGCGTGCACAGCGATGCTGCGGGCGGGGGTCCCGGGTCCTGAACCAGTCCCGGTTTGGGGGTGTCACCCCCTCCTGCGGCCACCTGTCCCCCACCCGAGGGGACGGTCCTTCTGCCGGCGCCGTGCCCCACGCTGCTGGGGAGGGGGATGCTCTCCCCCTGCTCCATCCGTCACCTTCACACCTCTGCAGCAACCCCCCCAGCCCCCCTTTCCCGCTGCAGCTCTGTGCGTTCATCCCTCTGTCCCACCTCCCGGAGCAGAAAAACACAAAAATAAATTAAACGTGTCTGAACGTCGATCTCAGCAGCAGCACACAAGCAACTCCTCCTCCTCCTCCTCCCCAGCTGGGTCTCCAGCCCCTTCCCGCGGCTCTCCCGGGCAGGTTTTCACCCACCAAGCTCCTCCGCCCTGCCCACGGACCCCCGGGAGCTGGACCCCCCCTCGGGGTACCGGTGCCCCCAGCCCAGTTCCCAACGCATCCGCCCGCCCGGTTCCCGCACACGGAGTCACACACGTGTCGCCGTCCCTCCGAAAGCCGCGTGCGCTGCGTCCCCGTCCCCTCATCTGCCGCTGCTGGTCCCCTCTCGACGCCGGCGGGAAGGATGTGCCGGGGCCGCGGCTCCGTCCCTGCTCCTCGGGGGTTGTGAAATTTGGTTTTCTTTCAGCATCTCTCCTCCCACTCCGGGGAGGTTTTTGTCTCGGTGCAATCTCTCTTCCTCTCTCCAGGGAGAGCCCAGCTCAGCCCCGGCACCGGCACATCCCGCGGCTCTGCCCCGGCACCACTGGAGCCTCTGCCGGCTCCTTGCTCCCCTCCCGCTCTCCAGGTGCTTACAATCAGCTTTTTTACTGAGCTTTTACTTCTTTGTGGAATTTCACTTCTATTTTCCTCTCTTGCTTCATCCTTCCCCAGCCAAACTCCAGCCCCTCGCCGGGGTCCCCGACACCGCACGGGTCCCCCCCATGGCAGCACATCACCCCCAGCCCGGCTCTTGCTGGGTTCGGGATTTTCCAGCCCCACGGCAGACTCGGAGCCGTCCCTCGGGACACTTTTCCCTCCCTTCGCTGTTTTATCTCCTCCAGCTTCACACAGCCACCCCCCAGCATCTCCACCGCCTGCCACCGCTGTCCCCTCGCAGATGCCACCGCCCTGGACACGAGGGTCTCGGGGACCCCCAACTGAGCAGCCTGAAAAAACGCTGGGTTCACGAAAACCTGCCCTGCGCTCACACCCCAGACCCAACGGGGGGGAAACCAGAGCACCAGGACCCCCCAGCCCCCCCCAGCTGAAGGTGCTGTGCAGGGGCCGCAGCCCCTGACTCCCTCACCCGGTGCCTCTGCTGACTATTGCCCAGACCCCTGGCTTCTATGGGGGTCCCGATGCAGCCCCCTCCCCAGAGCCAGCAGCACCACCACCAGTCCTCACCCTGCAGGAAAACCAGCCAAGGGTACCCAAAATCCCGGGGGTTTAGGACATTTACTGTTCTCAGCTCTCCCAAGCAGCAGTGACCCCTCCACCCAGGCTGCAGGACCCCTCCCCTCTGCCAGCTGCCCCATGTTATTCCCCCCCCCCCATCAGCGGTAAGTGCCGGCACAGGGGTGCCAGGGCACAGCTGGTACCGGCCGCAGCTTATCGCCATCAACCCTCCTCCCCGCCCGCGCCAGGTGTCACAGCCTGGGGACAGCCCTGCAGCCACCGGGGGGACCTTTGGGGCTCGTTCCCCCCAAAAGAAAAGCAACGGTGCAACCTCAGTGACCCCCCCGCAGCCCCTCGGCTTTGGATCTGCGCAGCGGTGAGTGCCCGGGGCTCAAGGGGGTCCCAACCGTGTCCCTGCGCTGGCTGCACCTTTATGGGGTGGACCCCCTGCACCCCAACTCCAGGGGGCTTCCACCCCACAGAAGGTGCCATCAGGGCTGGCCAGCTGCCGGACCCCCATTGTGGGACCCCCCATTGCAGGACCCCCACTACAGGACCCTCATTGCAGGACCCCCCATTGCAGGACCCCCCACTACAGGACCCCCCATTGCAGGACCCTCACTACAGGACCCCCACTGCAGGACCCCCATTGTGGGACCCCCACTACAGGACCCTCATTGCAGGACCCCCCATTGCAGGACCCCCCACTACAGGACCCCCACTGCAGGACCCCCACTGCAGGACCCCCATTGTGGGACCCCCACTACAGGACCCTCATTGCAGGACCCCCCATTGCAGGACCCCCCACTACAGGACCCCCACTGCAGGACCCCCACTGCAGGACCCCCATTGTGGGACCCCCACTACAGGACCCTCATTGCAGGACCCCCCATTGCAGGACCCCCCACTACAGGACCCCCACTGCAGGACCCCCACTGCAGGACCCCCATTGTGGGACCCCCCATTGCGGGACCCCCCCCGCTGCAGGTGCCCTGGGGGGGTCGCAGGCTGCCCCCGGCTCTTGGGTGGGGGTCCATCCTGGGCACAAATCGGGGGTACGGACAATGGGGCGACGTTGGGCACATGGGGGTGACCTTGTGGAGGGAGGAGGCGTCAAAACTTTTCTCCAATTTTCAACAGAAAATGGCTGATAACAGATCTGGGATATCCGTGAGAATACCTTTGATTCTGGTTTTCTTCCCTTCCTAAAAGCAGCTTTCATTTAAATTTAATAAAGGTGAAAAATCAGGCTTTCATCTTTTTTCTTTTTTTTTTTTTTTTTTTTTTGTGGTTTTCGCATAAAGCTGCTCAAAGCACCCACAAAAATTCTAAAGAGAAAAATTGTTTTCCCTGAAAATCACGAAAAACAACTAAAATTATTCATCAAACCCAGCCCAGGCGCTGGTCCCGTTCCCGGCCCCGGGTTTACGAGTCCATCCTGGGCGGCTGCTGCCAACGAGCATCCTCGAGTTTTAAAGCCACCAAACCAACGCTCAGGTCCCTTCGGTGTCTCCGCATCAGAGGCCACCTCACTCCATTTTCCAAGAAAAACTTTTGTCGGTTTTCTAGAAAAAAGACAAAACCTCCCCATGGTCAGTTGGCTGGAGAGCGGAACCGCTCCCGACAGCCGCGGAAAGACACCCGGGGTGCCACGGGCACCGCGCGGAGCGGTTCTGGGCGGAGGAATCGTCGCTTTTGGGTTAAAAAAAAAAAAAAAAAAGGGACACAGCCCACAGCCGGCAGCAGGATGTGAAGAAGTTATTGAAGAGGAGCTGAAAAACGAGTTGGGGAGAATCATGACTTCAGGTTCGTGTGACAGACTATATATCGGGACAGAAGCGGTGCCGCGGTGCCAGGTGACGTTACCCCCTCCCCGGCGTGCCCACCAACATTCCTTCTGGTGATTCCCACCCCAGCCGGTGCCACAGCCGTGAATCCTGCCCGTCTGTACCCCAGCCACGGGGCAGCTCCGGCAGGAGGGAAAAGGGACGTTCTCTCAACCCCGGCCATCAGACGGCCATCGCTGCACAACAACCACGAAGACACTCGTTCCCCCTCCCCACCACCAGCCCGGGGACACGGAGCCGCGAGAGCACTGGGACCTTCCCGGGAACCATCTGGAGCCGGGCACAAGGACGGAGCGATGTCCGCGGCGCTCAGTTCTCACACCAAGGGACGGAGCTGTGACCCCGACTGCTGCCGCGCCTGCCCAGGACACGGGCACCCCCGCCAAGCCGGGACATCCCGCTCCCGCGTCCCGTTCCGCCGAGAATCCCCTTTCCCCCAGCCCCCCTGAGCCCCCATCCCTCCGCGCTCCCCGCCCCCAGCATCCTCCGCTCCTCCATCCCTCCATCGCTCCCTCATTCTTCCCGTTTCCCTGGCAACGCCCATCTCGTGCCGGAGATCTGTCCCCTCTCTCCCTCTTATCTCTCTCCTTTCTCTTTCATCTATCTCCTGATCTCCCCCCTGGTCCCAGCCTCTGTCCTTTGCTTCCTTTCTCTTTCCCCTTTCATCTCCTCCATCCTCGTCCCTATCTCGGGCTCACAATTATCTGAATCTCACTTAAAATAAAATAAATAACGTACTTCATTAACCGCCGTGCCACCCGCCCCGCTCCCGCACCCACCTGCACGGCCCCGGACCCCTGCCCACCCGGACCCCTGCCCACCCGGAGCCCCGCTCGCCCCTCGGCCAGGGGCTGGGAAAGCCCCCGCGCCCTTGCCAAGCCGTCCTTCGCACACAGGGGAAGAAGCAGGACCCTCTTCCCGCGCTGCGAGACACTCAGAACCCAGCTGTGGGCAGCGGGTGAAGCCACCGGCCCTGAGCCCCGTCCCCCAGCACGCTGCCGGTGGCCCCAGCCCAGCGCCTGGTGGGGTGGCTGAGACCCGCCGCAACCAGGGCACACGAGAGTTCACGGGGAAAATGAGAAGCTTTCGGAAAACCGGAGTGCGGATGGCCCCGGTGCGGCCGTGGGGTGAGGGAAGGATGGGGGCTGCCCGCGCTCCGCGGGGCAGGGGGACAGGGCAGGGGGGTCCGATGGGCGGCACCGCCAGGGACCCCGTTCCGTGGAGGGAGACCAACCTGACCAAGGTTTGAGCCCCATTCACCAGGTGGCTCTTCTCGAGGCGAGAGGACGGAGCTGCCGCGATGGAGAGCTGCTGGTGGCACCGCGCCGGGGAGCAGCCGCCTGGGGACCAGCCTGGTTCTGCCGAGCCAGGACCCGGCCAGGATCGCCGGGGTCTCGTGGATACACCCGAGACCCTTCCTGCTCCTCTGCTGCAGAAGGGTCCAAGCCCAGGGGTCCCCGGCACCCCGTCGCTGCGCACCCACCAGACCCGAGCGAGGTGCTGCTCCCGGCCGAGGCCACCGCAGGGACCTGTCCCCGCTCCCCGGCGCAAGCACCACGTTCCCCCTCCGACGTGCACGTGGCCCCTGGGTCCCCATCTGCCCGCCTCCTCCTGCCTGCGGGGACACGCACCGGGGGTCTTCCCTTCGGGGCTGATCGTCACCTCATGCCTCAAACGCTGCCGTCCGCCCGCGCCGGCGGCAGAAGCAGCGATGGCACACGAGGGACTGGGGTCCGAAGGTGCGGGGTGAGGGGCTGCTCCTGCCTGGACCCCCTCCCACAGCACCAGCACCCGTCCCAGCCCAAGGCTCCGTGCAGAACCCTCGCTCTGCCTTGGAAAACAAAAATTTTTTTTTTTTGCTTTTAAGTGAAATAAACAGGGAAAAAAAGGGACTTTCAAGTTCCTCCTTGCTGCAACGACTTCTCCTCGACGCGTTCCCTTTCCTCTCCGAAAATAGAAGAGCTATTCAAAAAAGCTGCGAGAAGAAAAAAGGAACTGAATAGAGAAAAGAGGAAAGAAAAAAAATGGAGCCCCAAGGGGGTGGAGAAAAACAGAATGAAAAGACAGCAAAAGTAAAGAAAAGGGATGAAAAATAAAGGAGGGGGAAGAGAGAGACAGACAGAGAAGCTTTGAAAAGAAAGAATGCTCCCAGGCTGAATACAGTGAGCGTGAAAAAAAGAGCGTTTGAAAAGAAACAGCCAGATGAAATGACCTCTCATTCACGGGCTGTGCCAATCACCACCACAATGTAAATCCTTTCTTCTTCTCGGCATTCTCTCTCTTTCCAGCGGGGGCAGAGGGAAGAGGAAGAAAAGGGGAGTTAATTCTCAGCATAGCAGAAAATAAATCTGCTCTTTGCTAACTCCCCGAAAGAGGCGCGGAGCCACTCCGGCAAACACCCTCCCAGCCGCCGCGCGCGGGTAAAGGAACCGAAACCTTGCGCCAGCGGCTCTGGGAAGGTCTGGCCTCGCCGCCGGGCTCCGCTCCCAAAAACCTCGGAGCAAAACCTCGCCACAGCCGCCGGGTCTGCGGGGATCTGGGGGCGAAGGGTGGGCTGGGGCAGCCCCTCGCCCTGCAGACCCCAAACCCCGCAGATGACGGCAGCAGCCACCCCAGCCGGGAGGGTGCAGACCCCAGCACCGTCCCTTCTGCGCAGCATCCCCAACGCAGGGGGGACCCGGCGTGGGGATGAACCGAAAAGCGCGGCCAGGAGAGAGGCACCAACACCTGGGACGACGGAGAGGGAAAAGGCAGGGGAAGGAAACAGTGCAGAGGGGGTCCAGGGGGACAGCGGGGACCCCAGGGACAAGGCAGCAGCACCCCGGGGTCCTGCGGGCACCCCAAGCCCCGGGTGGGCAGTGAGGGTCCGGAGCGGGCAGGAGGCAACTGCCCCGTGCAGCAGCCGCTCAGCACCACTCCGCTCAGCATCCCCGGGCGGGGTTAATGATAAACCGCCGGGACCTCACCACGGAGCCATAAACCTGCCGGAGGTCAGGGAACGAGACACGAGCAGGAGCTGGAGCTCCCCTGTGTCTGTGACCCGGCCCGTTGGCTGTAAAAGGGGAAAAACAACCCAAACGTCATAAACGGGAGATGCGGCCGCCCCGACGGGAGCAGGGGCTGCCCGAGGGTGAGAGACCTCTCCGGGTGCGAGGGGCGAGGGCAGACCCCCGCAGTGGGACAAGTCTCACTCTCAAGGGCTCTGCTGCCCTTCGGGAACAATTTCAACACATTTTTTGTATTCCCTGGGTGTGGAGCCTGCCCGTGTCCCCCCCGGGCTCCATCCTGCGAGAACGGAGAAACGGGGACGTGGGGACCTCACGGATCCATTCACCAGCCCGAAATTCCCAACCAGAGCGAAGGGCTGGGAGGAAGGCGAACGCTCCTGACGCAGGGACGCTACGCCCACCGCGGCCACCGGGACGGGCACCAGGCAGGGCGGCAGCGCCGGCACCACGCACCCAGGGACCGCGGCTGCTTCGTGCCGCGACGCTCACCGCACCTGCCGTCACCTCCGCTGGGCCGGGTGATGTGATAACCGCCGCCAAGAGGCTCTAATTTGAGGGCGCTAATTAACACTCCACTGGATAATTTGCTCGTGTAGAACTCTCCGGAACTGCTGAAGCCGCTGGTACCCATCACCGGCGCTGGGTCCCGCTGCGGGAGAGGGCGAGGGGCTGCTGGCGAGGGGACATGTCCCTCCGTGTCTCCTCCGGGAACGTCAGTTTTTCGGGCTGTTCCGCTTCGGGGAAAACCGCAACCAACCGCACCGGCCCCGGTGAGCCCACGGCCATCGGGACCTCACCGCCACCCGCCAGGGTCTGCTCTTAGGGAAGGGAAGCGACGCCCAAAAAGCCTTTGCGGGGGGAAGCACGGCTGGAGGAGCCCGGAGGATCGCGGGAGCTCCCAGTTCGGTGTCCTGCAGAACGATCCCAGACACACGGGACCTCCCCGGGAGCCCATGGGGGTGGAAATGTCAAATAACACCCAGAGTGTGCCCTCCTGCACCCCTGGGCAAAGGGAGGAGAGCGGGAGCCTTCCTGCAGAAGGACGGGCAGGGGCTGGGCCCCCTCCCACCCGCGCCAGCCCCCAGCCCCGATTTCTCCGATAGCAGCGTGGGCGCACGCCTTGCACCCTGCCAGGAGCACAACCGACCGCTGGGCTGCAAACGTGCACAGAGTGCATCCGACCCTGCTCCCAGGACCGAGCGGCTCGGAGGGGCCAGGACCGGGATGGGAGCTCGGGGTGATGGGGACGAGAGGGGGGCACGACTGGGGCTGGGATCCTGAGATCGGTCCCGACGGAAGCGCCCACGTCCCCGACTGCTCCCACGGCGCTTTCATCTCCCCCGAGCTCAGCAAACCGGTTGCCCAGCCCGGGTGTGCGCACGCCCTGGGCACGGCGTTCGTCCCCAGCCCCGAGCAGCGGCACCGTGGGAACACCAGACTCGGCCGTTAAAGGAAAAAATCCTTCAGCACGGAGCCCAGCCCGACACAGAGGGAGAGTGTGAGACAGAGGCGGGTAAAACTAAAGCGCGGAGCGAGTGGCAGGGAAACACCTTGTGCAGCCAGGAGGCACCGCGGCCGCCCGAACGGCGGGTAATGAACCCGCGGCAGCCTCAGGACGGGTGCTTCAGAAAATAAAGGCTGGGTATGTGGTTCCAGACTATTTCAGAGAGCCTAGGAGAGACGGAAGTTGGGGATTTTTTTTTTTTCCTTTAAGCGGAGCTACTTTTTACCCCAGTTCAGACCCGCCACGCCTGCCGGGGATCCCTGCAGAAGGCTCCCGGCACAAGGGGCTCCGCATCCGACGTCCCTCACGCTCCCAGGGACTTCAGGGGAGTGGAAACTCAGGTTTTGAAATCTGAGTCCTGAAACGCATCAGAGTGGAGCAGCCGGGAGCAGGGGGACGAGCGGACCCCAGCCACAGCTCTGCCGTCCCGGGGATGCTCCCGGCTGTCGGGTCCCCGGCGCGATGCTCAGGGAGAGCTCATGGGCCGAGGGACGGGACGACGGAGCGGACAAGCACCGGCTATGACTGGGGAGGGTGGGGACGTTTGTGCTCTTTACTCATCTCCATAAATATTTCATAACGTATCTACAAGGCTGGTTCTGCCTCTCGGCACTTTGCCTTTGCTTTGGCAGCGTCAAGGGGCGGCTCTGCCCGGACCCCCCAGACCCCCTTTCCACCCCATCGGCACAATCGCTGTACCTCGCGCTTTCTCCTTTCTCCTATAGATACCCCCAGCGTTCAGCTGCTGGAATAATTTGCTTCCATGTGTCCCTTGCTGACAATCACACAGCAAACCCAAACCCCTCGAGCCCCCGTAAATCGAGCCTCGCTCTCCGCAGACGCGTTCTGCGACTATCGCAACGGGGAAGGGCGAGAAGGGGTTCTGCAGAGGCTTGGCACCACCGGCCGAAAAGGCTCTTTCGATTCCACCTGTGGCTCTGTCTCCTGGAAATTCGCTTTTCTCTGGGGGGCACTGACGCCTCCAGACCCCGGGTCTGCAGCTCCCCTGCCCCGCGGCAGGACCCTGCAGCGGGGGGTCTGCCCCTGGCAGCCTGGAGACCCCCGACCCACCCGGCATCTCCCTGGTGAGGTGCAGGACCCGCACAGCGTGCCGAGGGAAAACCTCCAGCTCCCACCGCTGCGTCCATCCTGGCTGCGCTGAGCCCACCGGCCGAGAGCCCCCAACCCGGGGTTTAACCCCCCCCCCGGCCCTGGCAGGACCAGGGAGGGGTGTCTCTCCCCCGGCCCCCGCAACTCCCCTCCGCACAGGAGCGTGAGACCAGACCGAGGCTGACGGAAGGGAAAACCGGCCGGGGAGCACTTAAAGAATTAAAAAATTGAAAGAAACAGGAGGGAAGGGAGGAGAGCTCGTTAAACCCAGGGTAACGCAGGCGAGCGACGAGATGTCGGGAGAAAGGGCAGGGAGGGGAGAAGTGACCCGGCACCGCGGAGACGAGACAATGCTGCGACCGAGAAACAGGAAAGATAAATTTAGCCAGCGAGTGCTCTTCCTCCTGCAACCCTGCCCGTCCTTCCTCCCGCTCCTCTCCCTCGCTGGTGGCCCACGGCTGCGGGTGGCACAGGGGCTCCTGGCTCTCTCCCAGCCTGGGGGGTCCCGGCCGTACCCCGGGAGCAAACCCAGCCCTGCCGCGGTGCTGGGAACCAGCAGCACCCGGTCAGGAGGGATGGTGAAGGCTGCGGATGGACAGCGAGCGTCGAGATTTCATCTCCGCACCAGCTGCGTGCAGCCTCAGCCCGTGGTCCCCACGACATTCCCCTTTTCCCTGCAGCGGCTCCCGGCAAAGTGCATCGGGGTGCGCGGCGCTGGCGCAGGAACATGGCTCCGGGACGTGGCAGAAACGCAACGAACGTGTCCTCGTGCTGCTTCCCCGGTAAAACGCATCCTGCCCCAACCCCAAGCCTCCGAAGCACCGACCGATGTTTGCTCCTTGCTCAGAACCTCTCTGTGTCCACTGCTCGCGGGCTGGGCTGGAGGCACCCGGGGTGCTGCAGGCAGGAGCGGGGATGCTGAGCGGTGCTGTTTTCAGCCCATTTTCAGCCCATTTTCGGGCCAGGGCTGTGCCGTGCCTTCAGCACCAACAACCCAGTGCACCAGCGGGATTGTCACCGCCGTGACCCTGAGCTGCCACCACCCCGGGGCGGGTTCGTCAGACCCCTCCCCATCGCTCGGGCTGTGGCCACCTCTGCACCCCCCGCTCATGGCATCCCCAGAGGGATCACCCCTCCGCTCCACTCAGGGAGCAGCATCCCGGGAGCCGCATCCATCGGCACGTCCCGCCGCGGCCGCGTCCCCACGCCCTTCACCCAGGCTCCGGCAGCAACGCTCACGTCCGATTCTTGGTCGATTCAGTTAATTTTTAACTTTCTAAAGAAAAGAACAGTGAGAAATCCTCCTCCTCTGCAGGTCACCACCCAGCCACCCCAGACCGAGTGTCCCTGTCACCGCGCTCAGCACGCGCCGCCCCGGGAGGTGTCACTTCTGGGGGTAAAACGGGGGTTCACCCGTTCCCCCATCCCCTCCCGCAGGAGCCGGGCGCTGTCTTGCCAAGTTTCACGTCAACTTTCTGCAAATCTCTGCTCACCCCGCACGGAGGAGCAGCGCAGACACTGCCCGGCTCCCTCCTCTGTGCCGGGAGGGAAGGAAGGAAGGAAGGAAGGGTGGGAGATGGGCTTGAATTCCCACTCGAGAACCTTCCCAGTGAGCCAAGAGACCCGGCACTGAGAAAACAAGAAGCCTCCCCCACCCCCAGGCACTTCTGCTTTTCACTAAAAACCTTTGCGAGAGCATCGTGCAGACGTTCAGCGGGTGGGAGGACGCGATGCACGTGGGCACCGCGGAGGCTGCAGGCGCTACCCGGGGGTTTCCAGGAGGGATGCTCACGTCTTGCTTCTGTTTATTTTCTCTAGAAATACCTCCCTGCCGCTCAGACAGGGGAGAGGAAAGACCACCAGCAGGAAAATTTTAAAATCATGTTTCCCCCTCCCCTTCATTTAAAGTTTGGGAACGAAACTGCGTTACGGGCTTGAACCCCGCTCGCCCCAAAAGCAGGGCACGGAGGAGCGGCAGCCCCCGGATTGTGCAAATACGGACCCCCCCCCGTCCATCACCACCCTTCCTGCCCGCGTCACCCTGTCACCCCACTGCGCCACGCTGTCGACAGAAATTGGGTATTAGGGAAAGCCGCGCCGGGAGAAGGGGGACAAGCTGGGTCCCTCTCCCGACACAAATGCTGTTGCGACATGTTGCCATAAGCGAGGACCGAGGAGGAGGAGGAGAGCTGTGCCCAGGCTGAAGGAGGGAACGTGGGACAGTGGGACAGCGGATCACCATCCTCCATCCCCAAGGTCAAGCCCTGCGGGAAAGGCTCAGGGACCTCATGGGGACAGTGACTCATCCCCAGGGCTCCGGCCACGGGCAGGCACAAAGGACGGGACCGCGGTGCTCCCGGTACATCTCGGCCGCCCAGCGACGCTCTGCCGGTCTGACCTGCGCCGTGCCCACGGCAGCGCGCCTGGAGCAGGAATTGGGGACGTTCCGCATGCGGCAGGAACCCCCCGCTCCCAGCCCGTGGGGACATGCGGCTCTGCCCTCGCCTCCGCTCCGGTCCCGGCAGGACATCGGGGACACGGCCCGCTCAGCGGGTACCGAGGTAGCACGTGCGAGCAGACGCAGAGCCTACTGCTCGGCAAGGAATAAATGTAAAATAAATGTAAAATAAACGTCAGGAGGAGAGGCAACGCTCCCACCCACGGGATTTTGTGCTGGCACGGTCCCTGCGGTACAAACCCACCGTTTTGCCCATTCCTGAACGTTTCCAGCTGCACAGAAGAGCGGGACGACGTCTGTGCTCATCCCTCTGCACGCGGAGCTTCCTAAACTAGTTTATAAACAAAAAACCTTCTTGGCGTCGTGGTCTGGTAAAACCAGCTCCGGGACCACCCAACCCCTGCCAGCGCCAAAGGGACCGCGAGCAGAGATGCCATCCGGGCCCCGCGGAAGATGCTCCCGCTGCCCCGCTGCAGGTATCCACGTCCCCGAGTCACCCCCCAGGTTTCGGTGGGAATGTCCCCCGGGGGGTAGCACAGCTCAAGGTGCTGGGATGTAATTTACTGGTTTTTAGGGGTACGGTGTGATCGCTGTCCCAAGAGGGCACCGACAGCAGCCTCCCCGCCGGGTCCATAACTGGGCTCTGCCCGCGGTGGTCTCGGTGGGTTCCCATGGGGGGGACACTGTCACCTGGGGTGGGGACTGGGGGGACTGGTCAGAGGCATCTGCTCCCCACCTGACATCAGGAGCCGGTCACCCGGGGGCTCCAAAGGGGCTGGCGGGATGAGTGCCCCTATCGCAGGATCCCCCCAGGGAAAGCCGTGGGTCTGGGGTCTTTCCACCCGCAACACGAGGCCGGAGCATCGGAGCTGGGGGGGGGTCAGGCTCCGGGATGTCGCCTTCGCTGCCGGCGCTCCCCCTCCCCTGCCCGCGCAGGCTGCTCACAAAGAAACTACTAATGATTGACTAATTAATTAATTATAACTAATTTAACCGCTGCATCCTGTTGATTAACAAACAGGAGGTCCCCGCCAGCTGCTTGCTGTCCCTGGCGGGGACGGGGGTGACAAACTGGCCCCCAGCCTGCCAGCAGCAGAGCCCCCAGCCCCTCCCACGGTGCCACCGGGGGTCCTGACCCCGGGAGATCTGGGGACACGCTCGTGACGGTGAGAGGGACGCGGGACCAGCCCGCAGTGGGACGGGGCAGCGGTACCCCCTCCACGGACCCACCCACCCACTTCACTTCGGCCCCCCCTCGCCGTGGGACCACCCCCCGTTGCTGTAAATACGGGGGGGGCACACCCGGGACAGGGGCACACCCGGGACAGGTCCCCAGC
The DNA here is from genome assembly GCA_013400615.1 of Syrrhaptes paradoxus. Taxonomy (NCBI): domain Eukaryota; kingdom Metazoa; phylum Chordata; class Aves; order Pterocliformes; family Pteroclidae; genus Syrrhaptes; species Syrrhaptes paradoxus. The sequence continues at coordinate 103,018 of VZTO01002905.1, read as the reverse complement.
GCCTGGAAACTGTCCCCAAACTTCGGGGGCAGCCAGGGAGGGGACCCCCCAGCCTCCCTTCCCCTCGGGACCCTGCCGGTGCCCCCCACCCCTCACCGCGGGGGGGCGATGAACCGGGTCGGGACCCCGGGGTGCTGCTCGGCGACCCCCAGCCCCCCCCCCC